>BQNB010018418.1:0-41919 GCA_026074375.1 Tanacetum coccineum | reverse complement strand
GCATATGGATCTTTTTGGACCTACTTCCATAAAAAGCATTAATCATGCAAGTTATTGCCTTGTAATTACTGATGATTGTACCAGAACTTCATTAGAAAAATTGATACTCTAAGTGTGCTTGGCAAGTTTGATGGAAAGCGTGATGAGGGTTTCTTAGTTGGTTACTCACTAAATAACAAAGCCATTAGGGTATATAATTTAGTAATCAAAAAGGTAGAAGTAAATCTGCATGTAAAATTTCTTGAAGAAAAACCTAATGTGAAAGGAGTAGGTTATAGATGGATGTCTGATATTGATTATCTCACTGACTCTATGAATTATATTCCTGTATCTTTGGACAATCAATCTAACCAACATGCAGGTACTTCAAAGGTAACTAACAGTGCAGGTACTCTACAATCTCCTAATGCAAATGCTTCTGAGGAAGCAGATGAGGATGAGGAGCTTATTGTTGTGCCTACAGCAATCAAGCATTCTGCAGCAAAAGTTGGACCAAGGAAGTCTTCTACTAATTCCAAGGAAAAGAAGTTTTTGACAGAACTTCAAAACCTTCAAACACAAGAGAAGGAAGCTTTTTCTACTGGCATTTCAGAAGATACTCCTAAAATTCTAGCTTTTAGAAGAGACGTGGATCAACTTGCTAAACAACATTTAAGGGAAGTAACTACTGACAAAGCTACCAGTACTAACTCAGTTAATTCTGTTATAATAAGAAATCACTAGCTACACAAGAAAGATCCGGAGGTCGGGGAGGATTAAACAAATAGAAAGCCATATTATTAGAAAGGGATTTTTAATGAGGCTTCTTATGATGACGAGGGTATGGTCCATGATTTCAACAACTTACCAACATAAGTAGTTGTTAGTCCTATTCGTACTCTTAGGATACACAACATTCACCTATAAAGTCAAATACTGGGTGATCCTAAGTCATCTGTACAAACTAGAAGTAGAGTGCAGCAAAATTTCAGGTGCATCATGATTTTTACACTTGTATGTTATGTTCAAAGCTGCAATGGAACAATAAAAAAAGGATCAACATCTTTGTTTGTTTTCACTGACTTCTTTCTCAGGAGGTGCCTAAAATGATGTCTAAAAGTATAAAAGAGGACAGTTGGGTTAAAGCTATGCAAGAGGAGTTATTATAGTTTAGGCTGCAACAGGTATGGATTCTAGTAGATCTACCTCATGGAGCAAAGGTGATTGGAACAAAATGGGTATATAGAAACAAAAGGGATAAAAGAGGAGTAGTTGTCAGAAATAAGGCAAGACTAGTAGCCCAAGGTCACATACAGGAAGAGGGTATTGACTATGATGAGGTTTTTGCTCCTGTGGCAAGAATAGAAGCTATCAGGTTATTTTTAGCCTTTGCCTCATTTATGGGGTTCATAGTATACCAAATGGATGTCAAAAGTAAATTTTTGTATGGCACTATAGATGAAGAGGTGTATGTTTCTTAACCTCCTGGTTTTGTTGATCCTGATCATCCTAAGAAGGTTTATAAGGTTGTCAAAGCTTTATATGGACTACATTAAGCTCCTAGAGCCTGGTATGCTACTCTATCAATATTTCTAGAGAAGCATGGATACAAAAGGGGTACTATTAACAAGACTTTGTTTATTAAGAAGGACAAGAAGGATATCATGCTGGTTCAAGTGTATGTAGATGATATCATTTTTGGCTCTACTAGTAGTTTTGTGTGATGAATTGAGGCATTGATTGAAAGGCTGATTTTCAATATGTGTTCTATGGTCGCGAACTTCATATTCTTTCTTGGATGCAAGTCAAGCAAAAGACAGATGGAATTTTTATTTCTCAAGACAAGTATGTTGCAGACATGCTGAAAAAGTTTGACCTTGCAAGTGTGAAAACTGCAATAACCCCAATGGAAACCAAGATGGCGTTGACAAAAGATGAGGAAGCTGATGAAGTGGATGTACACTTATACAGATCCATAATAGTTCTTAATGTTTTTAACTCCTCTAGGCCTGATTTAATGTTGCACTTGTTCTTGTTTCGTTTTCAGGTTAACTCCAAAGACTTCACGCCTAAATGATGTGAAGAGAATCTTCTATGTACCTTAAGGGCAACCCAATTTGGGTTATGGGATCCTAGAGAATCATCTTTTGACCTGGAGGCCACTCAGTTAGTGACTAATGCTGGGGCAAACACTCCTTGATTGGTAATCCACAACTGGTGGTTGTCAATTTCTTGGAAGCAGATTATTTTCATGGCAATGCAAGAAACAAACTATAGTGGCTACCTTTACAAAAGAAGTTGAATATGTAGCTGCTGCAAGTTGCTGTAGGCAGTGTTGTGATTCAATTATAAATGAGGACTATGGTTTAAACGTCATAGAATACCAAAATCACTGTGATTAATGAAAAGCACCATCTGCATTATGTAGAATCTGGTGTTCACTCCAAGACAACGTACTAGAGATTCAAACACCACTTTATACAAGATTATTATGAGAGAAGCTCATTTAGGTATGGAGAAATTCTCCATTAGAACTTCAATCGTAGCTGGGGGGGTTGACCTATTATACCAAAGCTTTTGATTGACATGGTTCTCAATTTCTTATTGGTTAATATTGGTTTGATAAATCATAAGCTACATTTAATGTGAGGATTCAAATGTTCAGTTGTAATTTAGTTTGGTTATATTATTTCTAGTAGTTTATTTAGAATTCAAAAGACAGTAGACATAGTGTTTTTCGAATTGTTTTGTAGTATGTTTGTGTGTAGATTATGTTTGCTAGGTTATACTTGGATTGCAGAAGGATTGGAGCATGGATTAAAAATGAGATAATGAAAGTTGTGCAATAGTTAATTATGGTATTGTCATAATTAATTTCTGTAGTGTACTACTTATCCTGGTAGATTTCTACTTAATACCTGGTATGCTTATTGTTAGTGCTGACAATATGAGGTTTATTTGGTTGGACCAGACTTAAGTTCGGTTGGCAATTTTGAATACTGGTTAAATAGTCGTTAGTACTGTTTGGTATTACCATATGTGACTTTTCGTTATATATGTACACCATTAGGGCAAATTGCGGGTATATTTAACGTGGATAATGATATCAATGATTAATTACTGTTTTTTCTCACCTACTATTGGTTTCTTTCAGTAAATAGAGACTATTATCTCGGTGTACAAATGGTAATTCTATTTTTCGTTTATAGTCTAATTAACAGTACAATCAGTACTAAGATACCTAAATGAGTCAAACCAAGTTTGACTTATAAACCCCCAACCCTAGCCAATCTACAACTATTTACTATAATTTAAAGAATGGCTTCCATGAAATACTGTGGACAGCATAACAAGTGGGATTCTTTATGAAACCTAAAGGAAAGATAGGGTTTGCAGAGATAGTAGATTTTTAAACGGTTCGCATATCAGGTATGCCTTGGCACTTATTCTATATCCCATGACCCCACTAGTACAACTAAAAATTCAAGTCTTTGGCAAACTGATAAATGCCTTAAATCTTGTGACTGGGACTCTAGTACTAAGAGCATCCATAGATACTCTTGAGGTATAAAGCACTGAGGATTGTTCCAAAGTAAGGCTTAAATTAGCAGATGCTTCAGGGTATTTACATGTTTGCCATATATACTAAGTTTTTTGACGAGGATGGGTTAATTTGGGGTATCCAGCTGATGGTACTTTTATATTTGGAAATGTCATTTTAAACCCCAATGGAGATTTTAGGTCCATTATTTTTTACATTGTTTGAGTCCTAATAAGTGGTGGATGAGTTCAATTTGGTAGCAAATCTTGACGACTGCTTTGATTTGTCTTTCTATGGCAGGATTTATAATTTTCAAATTAATCTTAGATGGGAATTTGTGGGATAAACTTAAAAAGTTAACTAAGTTTTTGATGTACCTCATTTCTACAAAGATTTTGGAATACAAACTGAGATAAAAATCCTTATTTTTGGCTAATTGTATTGACCAAAAAGATTTTTGGGAACATGAAAAAGGGTTTTTTTGAGGGGTACGGTAGACTCTTTGTTGCCTGTATGTTGCACGTTGTTGCTGTGGATTAAAAGTGGCAAGACAAGAGTCAAGTAGTGGATCAATCCATACCATACTGAAATCCATTTACAATCGTCATCTCACCCACCTATGATTATCTGCTACACACTGAGTTGAACTACACCTATAGCTGAACAAAATAACTCAACCTTACATCACTTACACCAGAAAACCTGATCAGTGAACCATTAAGCACCCCTTTGTGCAACCATTACACCTGAAAACCATCCAATTCAACCTAGACAGGATACATAAGTTTCATAAGCACAAGATCATAATCACCTCATGTGGCAGAAGAAAGAACTATGACAGTGGTGTTTCTTCATTGGATCCCATTTTAATTTAAGTATGAATGAACGGATCGCAAGTGATTGTTGATTTGTTTGATTTGTGTTTGTTTCACACTTAAAGCAACTAGTTCGGTTTACACAAGGTTGGCTCGTTCGGTTGTTACTATAGTTGCTTGTTCGCTTTAACTAGAATCTAACTCGTTCGGTTGATTCTAAATTTCACTCGTTCGGTTCAAGAAGAATCCACTCGATCGGTTGATGAAGGAAGTCACTGGTTCGATTGTCCTTGGTGTTTGCTCGTTCGGTTTTTCAAAGTAAACACTCGTTCGGTTCCCAAAGGTTCTCACTCGTTCGATCCTTGAGATATCGAGCTCGTTCGGTCCACACTAGATGTAACTAGTTCGGTTCTAAAAGACTTTGCTCGTTCGGTCCTTAAATCTTTAACTCGTTCGATCGTTTCTCTTTGAAGCTTGTTCGATCCTCCTAGTTCGGTCTTCAAGGTATTTCCCTGGTTCGATCCTCCTTGTTTTCCACTCGATCGGTCCAACCTTGAATGCCACTAGTTCGATCCTCCTTGATTTCCACTCGATCGGTCCAACCTTGAATTCCACTTGTTCGGTTCTCTAAGAATAAACTCGTTCGGTCTTTGAGGAGTTGAGCTCGTTCGATCCCCACTAGATAATGCTAGATCGGTCCTTGAAGTTTAAACTGGTTCGGTCCAAACTAAATCACACTCGATCGGTTTAAAAGGTGTGTAGCTCGTTCGATCCTCTTGTTCGATTGACTTGTTCGATCCTCTCGTTCGATTGACTTGTTCGATCCTCTCGTTCGATTGACTTGTTCGATCCTCTCGTTCGGTGGGCACAAAACACGAATCCAAAGACCTTTTTCTTGCTAGAAAACACCACAAACAACCTTTAAATCTCCAAAACAAGTAATGATGACACGATCCAAGACCACGAATTCGATCAAGACGCTTGTTTCCTCTCCTTTTTTTTAATATTCGAACCTCAAATAAGAAAAAAATCGACTTTTTTTTTTGTTTCATCTTTGAATCAAGAATAAAAAAAAACAAAAAACAAAAAATCATTCCGAAACCCCCCTTTTTTTTTAATTGCCGAATCCCCCAAACAAAATTAAAAAAAACAAATCAAATCAATTCATCAATCTTGTAGGCTCTTGATACCAATTGTAGGTTCCATGATCATTCATACAAACCTTAACAATGAAGTGTAGAATCAAGATGCAGAAAATTAAAACTTTATTGATGATTGAAAGAAAAACCTTTTGGTGGCTAGAAACCCTAACAATATTATAATGACTAGCTAACCTAATTTTGACTAAACTAGGTGTATTTATACTAAGAAAGGATTAGCCTAGGAGGCTTTTGTGCTTTGATGGGCTTTTTCATTAATGGCCCGTTTACATAATATTACACGCTTAAACGAGCTAGACTTTTGTCTTGTATCTTCGAGTGACCGAAGCTTCTTTGTTCGGGTCCATTTATGTGATCCTAACAAAGACACCTTATGAACTTTGAATTGGTAGACCACAAAATCTAGACTTCATGAGACCTTTTGGGTGTCCCGTTACTATCTTGAATACCTTAGATCATATAGGCAAGTTTGAAGGGAAGGCTAATGAGGGGTTCTTGGTTGGACACTATGTAAATAGTAAGGCATTTAGGGTATTTAACTCTAGAAACAGGAAAGTTGAAGAGAATCTGCATATTAAATTTCTAGCCATACGCTGAACTTTAGTCTCACATGCTCATATCTGTTGGAATCTGGAAAGCTTTGATGATGTATCTTCTTCTAATCTCCATAATATTTAGCATTTGAAGAAGACATTGATTTTCAGAGATTGTGCGGAAGCTTTGTATGTAAAAATTTCTTGATTCTTCTCAGATAGTGAGTAAGGATATGGAGCATGTCTTTGCAATCGGATACTTTGAGTCGTCATTCGCTATCATAGAACCAATTTATGTCCACCACAAAAATTTTGTATGTAAAATCCACTTAATGTGTTCTAGAAAAACATTTTGTGAACACACAAAAGGTTTTTTATCTTTTGATGGGGACCGAGTATAGACGATTCTCAATTTCTTGGGTCGGGTTTACATTAAACTTGATTCCGTGAGGACAATGATTACAGTACGAATCTGCACACTGTGATTAGACGATTTCATTAAAAGAACCTTCTTGACAGGTTTTCCGGCACGTGACCAAGCTAGTTCCTTAATACCGATAGAAAAAAAAAATATCAGAATCCTAATGTTCGCGTTCTCTTGACCAGATGTCCGAAGATAACACACCACTATAAGTATTCTACTAATAGAATGGTAAAGAGTGAGTCAGTACAGTTACTATCTGCTGACTATACCGTATAATTCCTTTTTCAGCGTTTTACTTCTTAATACAATTAAGTACCGTAGAAGGCCTGTGGCAAAAATGATTTGAAAAACATTCGATGTGCTTGTGAAATTTATTTGGGGCACACACGAAAGTTTAATCAGAATGCTCTGATGATGTTTTGAAAAATATCCCGAAAGATATGAAGTGCCTCGGGAAATCCAAACTTGTACAAGTACATTTATGGAAATCCACTTCACTAGTGGGCGCAGTCCGAAGACCAGGCATGAGCATTCATACGAATACCCTGGTGGTACAACATCTCTTTCCTCAGCATTCCATAAGATCACTTTCACGAACATGAAACAAAAGATTCTTTGTCATTTATCAAGATACGTGTGTATAACACAAACTTTTGGTACCTTGACATTTTTGATCATATTAACACTTATGCTCCCCCTACACATGTGCGTCGATAATCGAAAGATGTTTAGCACATGCATGGATAGGACTTAGCATTTTAGAATCAATCGAATCATTAATTATCCGTTTTACATGTTTAAGTCACATTTTCTCCCCCGATCAAAAGTATGAAACTTGTGAATGGTTTTGATCTAGAATGGACTTAAAATGTATCAATCTCCCCCTCAAAGTATGAGGTGAGGTGAAATAGCACAAATATCAAGTGAGCAATTGAAACAAGACCTTTAGAATACCCAGACAGGAATGATACTGCAATCTGTCTTGAACTTGTAAGCGGTTGGTCGTGTCAATCTTTCAGCAATAGAATCAGCAACAGTACGTCCTTTTGACCTGCACAACTGTTAGTATACTGATTCTCCCCCTCAAACAATGACCCGTGTCAATGTTTGATTTGGTTAACCGAATGTTTGAAAAACAAAATTGTGTATGATGAAAATGGTTCGGGGCTTAGACAACTTCTTGTCTGTAAAGAAATAATGCACTGAAACGTACACTAATTCTCTGGGTTTAGACCGGGTTACAGTCTGAAATAACTGCAAGCCATACTACACTAAAAAAAAAATTATTTTTTTTATTTTTTTTTATATTTTTTTTTTTTGCAATATACATGATACAATGTGAAACACTTGGTTACTCGGAGACAGACTCATCCTGTAGTTCCTTCAGAGTGTCTGGTGACATTTGTTTAACTCTATGCTAGTGGGTGTAGTGTCTGAGTAAGCGCTCTCTCGGTAATGCCTTCGTAAATATAGTCGCCAGGTTGCGTATTTTCGTATCCACGTAAATACAAATCAACAAATTTCTTTGAACCTGCTATTTGAATAAATTGGTGACGAATTCATTGTGCTTGGAATGCGAGTGTTGAACACTATTTACAGCAATAGAGCAATAGGCACTTTGATTGTCACAATACATCGGAATTTGTTGTGACGCAAATCCATAGTCTCTGTAGTTAAGAGCGATCCAGAGGATTGGAGCACAGCCTCTGATTGGGCGAATGTATTCAGCTTCTGTAGTGGAGATGGCGGTACTTTTCTGCTTTTTGGATGACCAGCTAACATGTCTATGTCAGAGATTGAGCTGAACCAGAAGTACTTTCGTGTGTCATTGCAACTCATGCATAGTATGCATATGCAAAAGCTTTTGTTCAAAGCCAGGAGGTCCTTCGGTTTCCACAGACCATTCGTGAATGGTTCCTTTAAGGTATCAAAATGATCCGCTATATAGCGAGTAGTGCCACATTTCAGTAGGCTTAGCTGGGTATCTGTGCACAATACAAACAGCAAATACTATGTAGGTCTAGAAGATGCACTAAGATACATAAGGGAGCCAACATCCACGAAATCGTGTAGGATCAATTAGCTTTCCTCCCTTATCTTCATCAAGGTCGGGACGCTCCGCCATTGGAGTGTCAATGGGTGTGCATGTGTCAAAACCAAACTTTTTCAAGATTTCCTGAGCATATTTGGATTGGTTGATAAAGATGCCTCTGGGATTTTGAGAAACTTGTAATCCTAAAAAGAATGACATTTGTCCCATCATCGACATCTTGAAAGTTGAGTTCATCTCAAATGCAAATAATTTGCATGCTTTGGGATTGGTAGAGGCAAAGATGATATCATCTACATATATTTGTACCAGTAGAATATGTTTGCCTGCTTTCCTGGTGAACAGAGTTGGATCGACCACGCCCTTTGTAAATCCTGACTTGATTAGAAACGCTGATAGCTTGTCATACCACGCACGTGGAGCTTGTTTAAGCCCATAGAGAGCTTTCTTGAGTCGGTACACATGCGATGGATGCTCTGGATCTACAAATCCTTCAGGGTTGTCCTACCATAGACAATATCATTCAGTTCGCCATTGAGGAAGGCGGTTTTACGTTATCTGGAAGATGACCATGTTCTGACTTGCTGCATGGAGCAATGATGATGCTGATGCTTTCTAATTAGCAACCGGAGCCAATCGAGTCCTCAAAATCAATACAGCTGCCTGATGATATCCTTTCGCCACTAACGAGCTTCTTCTTCAAGACGTCTCCATATTCATCCAACTTAATTTTGAAAATCCATTTGAGCGGGATGATAAGAATATTATCTGGACAGGGTACAAGTATCCATACATCTAGACGTTCAAACTCATGAATTTCTTCCTGCATAGCCTCAATCCAGCACGAATGCTCTAAGGCTTGCTTGAAATTCTTTGGTTCAACATGAGTTAAGAATTCATTGAAGAAACACCACATTGCGTCGGTTTCTAGCTGTTTCCTGGTAGAGACAGGTCGGTCTTTATCCCCAATAATGTTTTCAAGCGGATGTGCTTGAGTCCACTTTTGCACGTGAGGTAATTGGTTGTTGGGAGTAACATCGATATTGACAGAGTTGGAAGAAGATGCTTCTGAATCGGTTTCAGGAGCATTATAGGTGTCAAACACATTACTGTCAACATGATCGAACAGTGTTTCAACATCAGAATCACTAGTGTCTGGTAGAGGTACTTGATGAGGTAAGAGGCTTTCAGTAACTGCAGGAGCGCCTTCTGAGATAACTGTTGTGGAAGGTGAACCATTGGCATTCTCGGGTGCCGGGGCAGCAGGAACATTAACCGGAGTTATCGGAACAACCGGAGGTATCGGAACAACCTCATCATCATCAAACCATTGAAACAAATCGTCTACCTGTTTCTTTGTAGGAGGGACACTAGGTGGTTCTGGGTCTTTTACTAGTGCAGAACGGCTGCGTCCTGACTGTAAAGCAGTAAGTTCGAGTTCTGTACTGTTTGGCACAGAAGTCATATGTTGAGGTGCGAGGCCTGAACTGGTTTGAACAGACGTCAATCCTTCGGTAAGTTCATCGAAGGCAACATGAACGGTTTCCTGAATCTTGCGCGTTCTTTTGTTGTAGATTCGGTACGCCTTCTTGGTGGGTGCATAGCCAACAAAATACCTATTATTGCTTTCGGCCATGAGTTTTCCAACGTCATCGTAGTCATTGGTCGGATAGCACAGGGATTATAAATACTCGGATGTACTGTAGATTCAGGTTTCTTTACCTTAAGTTGTTCTTAAAGAGGTCTTTCATGATGCGTGTGTACAAGAGATCGATTAAGGAGTATAACACGCAGTGGATACAGCTTCTTTTTTTTTTTTTTATATTTTTTTATTGTTTTTTCTATTTCTTTTTTTTTTAAGCCATAGGAAACAGTGGAGCTTTCGCAAAGATGAGCATAGTACGAGCAGCTTCATAAGGAGTCGGTTACGTCTTTCGACAACGCCGTTATGTTGTGGAGAACCGAGGTGACGCTTGTTTCATGAGAAATAACCAAACACTCTCAAATCCATCGTCGAGGTCTTATTCACTAACTCCGGTCCCATTATCTGGTTCTGACGAAGCGATAACAGTTGCATTAAGGGGCTCGTTGAGTCTTCACAATAAATTCTCAATGCATGAGGGAGTTTCGTCTTATTTTACGACGAAATCGTACCCATCCAAATCTGGTGTAATCATCCACTATCACCAAAACATACTTCTTTCCGTTGATACTTTCTGTTCTCATTGGTCCGCAGAGGTCCATATGTAGTGTATGGAGAACTTCAGTATTGGTGTTTTCCGTCTTTAGTGGATGTGATGCTTTCTTGCTTTTACCTAGCTGACAAGATGGACACAAATGGTCTTTGTCATATTTCAGCATTGGTAATCCTCTGACTAGATTTTTCCGAGCCAATTCGTTTCAATGTCCCGAAATTCAGATGTTCAACCGACGATGCCATAACCTATGACTTCGTTGAAGAGGCTTTATAGCAAGCAAACTGGTGAAGCTGACATCATATCATTCAGTGAGATGGAGTACAGGTTGGTTGTCCGTGAACCTTTGAGTAGATCCACCATATCGTAGTTGCGGATGTGACATGAATGCTGTCGGAATGCAACTTCTAAGCCTCCATCACAAAACTGTCCGACTGAGAATAGGTTGTGCTTGAGTCCTTCAACATAATAGACTCGAGAGATGATAGTGTCACCCAGTTTATAATCACCATAGCCAACGTAGTGCTCATATTCAATTCGTTGCCATATCGCACAGTACCAATGAACTTTTCTACAAGTTGATAAGACGCGCATTGATCACGGTCTATGTCTTGTGCATCACATAATCCAGATTTACCATAGAACAATTTGTACTACCTGCGATAACACAAACATTTACGGTGATAGGATGCCCTGAAGGGTTCCGGTTAGTTAACAATCAAAAATACCAGAGATCCCTTTGGAACCTGCCTTTCGATCACTAAGTTTATGGTCAGTAAACCTAGAGACCATAGTTATTTGGGGGCTAGAACTAGCACTCGGGGGTAGTTCTATTGGCATATCAGTAGATTCCATGATCCTAGTGAAAGGATACTTCTCAAATAATGAGAAATGCCTTCCAGTGGGCCTCCACTGAGGCTTGCTATTAGCAACAGGTTTGCTAATTGGTTTCCAGACTCTCTTAATGGGTGTCCCAACATTCTTAATGGGTTTCCATTCTTTCTTGGGTTGGCGTTTAAGACGCTTAGTCTGGTGGGGTTTAACATTCACAGAATCATCACACATAACCAAACAATCATTATGATTAGCAAAAACCAACGATTTGTTACATGCACCACAAACATTGTTCAAATGTGAAACAGACACAGAATGTTTAACAAGCAAATTAGAATCAACACGATTCTTTTTATTCAAAGTCCTATGGTGTGCTTCTACTCTCCTCGCATTCGCATTCTTAGCCGGCACAGAACTATGATTCCGAGGGGCTCTCTTAGGCAACAGTTATGTAGTCAAGAAGTGGGTTGTACTCCTGGTTTGTTTAGACTTTAGGGGGGGGGGTAGACATAGGCACACACCCGTTTGTTTTGCTTATTGGTTGCATTACTGGTTTTTGATGTTGGTTTGAGTGAAGGTCTGGGGGGGTTCACTAAAGTTATTCGCTTCTTCTTAGGTTAGGGGTGGTTTCTGACCCCTCAGTTAGCACGGTTTGGGTGGTGGTAATATACTTAGAAACCTAAGTTGTACATTCCAGGAGCTAGTCACTATGGGTGTACTCAGAGGTTGATGGTTCCACACTTGTTGACAGTACTTGGCTTGCAGCTTTGTATGTTGTGTCGTTTAAGACACTAAGCTTAGTCAGTGTACGCAGTATGTGAGTGAGTTTTTGGACTTTGACTGTTTCATTCATACCGTCTTTGCGACTCACGTTTTCTCCTTAAGGCCATTAGTTGTATCTAAGGGAGTAATCGTATCTTTCAACTGTATTCTGTCAGTTTCTAATGCCTGTTGGTCACACTTCGGCAGTGGAACCTACATTCACACCTTATGATGTTGATCTGAGCATCTAATAATTCCTGATTGTGTCGTCTTTCTTGATCTGTTTTCTTAACTTGTTAATTTCAAAAATTGCATTGGATGCACTAGAAGTGTCTAATGCCACATGTTTATAGTTTTGAAATTTAAGTTGTAAATCAATATGGGTATTTTCGTAAATGAGAGTCTACGTCTTCTCAGATTCATTGACCATCTTTTGTTGTTTAAATACTTCATGCTTCAAGTTCAAGAACTTTAGTGTGTTCCCTTTTCACATGCAGATCTAAGATCTTCGGCAAAGGACAATATCGCAAATAGGGGGCACAAACCAATATCGGAAGTTAGCACTAAGGAGCAGATATCCCCCCCTTTTTTCTAAACATGCAGCAATTAATGCAGTCATTTTTGATTAAAAGATTTTTCTTCTCTATGGTCAGGTTCTTGTTATTCAAGAACACATTGTTCATACTCCGCCTCCAAGTCATCAAAAATCTGTTCATATTCTTTTACTTCTTTGAAAAGTTGTATCATTAGCAGCTTGAGAAACCACCCGATTATGTTTTTTGAAATGGTCGTAAAAATGGTACCAGTGTTGTTCAACAAACTATTTGCATAATTCATAACATCATTCAGAAACAGAAGTCTGGTTTTTGTGTTGTTTTTTCTTTTTTTCTTTATGATTCCTTCAAATTGATGACAAACAGCAGTACTTTTTGAAGAATTGGCAAAACTTGACTTGGATGTGACTTTTATGAAACAAAAGGAGTAGCAGGTGGGGTGTTACTAGCTTGATAGCAATTTCGTTGGCACGAAGCCAAACACTGATCTCCAGATAGGTCCTTCTGAGGAACGAACCATATAGGGATTAAGCTTGGTCTTAGAAAATCCGTTCTCGGGTCGAAATGTCCTGGTTTTTAGTTTAATCTTTTTCATGTTACTACTTGGGTGAATCAAGACCTCCTTCACTATTCCCATATACTAACGGGGTGGTGATTTGGGATGCAAAAGGGTATTAGCATCATACAAACAGGTTGAGCACGCTTGACACATTTAACCTAGACCCTGGGTTGCGAGTGCCTTAGGGATCGTCCTTTGATGCAAAGTCATCGGTTGCTTTTATAGGTTTCTTGAAAGCATTGGAATAGTGTGTGTTGGCATGTTAATATCTTTAAACACTGTCTCTTGCAATCTTTTTATTAGCATTCTTTAAACAATCTATTTTCATCTAGATAACTATCTGTAGTTCCTTTTTATCAGATAAAATCTTTCTCACTTTTAAGATTGTAAAAAAGCAAATGATTTTTCTTTTCCTGAAAGAGTGGATTTAAGCTAAATCGTTTTTCTTGCACAAGTTCAGCGTTACTGTTATTACGCTGATCACTAGGCTTGTTCCTGTCTAACTTTGTTTTTCAAGATCAAGTTTTCCTTGTGGGTATCTACACGACTTATTTCTTGAATTGCATTGCAGAAGCTATTTTTTAAGGGTCTCGATTTCCAAACATCTTTTCTTGGTTAACCTTAGCATGGTCGTCTAGTTAGGTTTGTATGTAGTTATGTGGCAATCATAGAAACTTTATCAGATGTGTCAGCAGATACCTCAGTTGGAAACATTTTGGGCTTCGGTGTCAAGAAGATACTGATGATACGGGATCGTATTGTCATCAATCTCGGGTCTTCAGCATCGGTGTCTAACAGGTTCTTTCCTGGTGCTCTCCTGACTCAACTAATATCCACATTATCAAAAGATTTGATTGTCATTGGAGTGTACCTCATTGACTGGATTGTTGGTTGCATAGTGGGATGACAAAGTTGGCATGAAAGGCACAGCAGCTTGGGGCCTTCATCACGTCGGAGGGTAATGCATACCTCATCAATGGCTTGAAAAATGTTTGTTGTTGTCAGTGCATGAGGTTGATACATTAAGGGTGCGGTGCATTTCCAAAATAGCGAGAATGCTTCAGCTTCAGCATCTAACACATCTCCTTTCTCTTTAGCTTCCATCAGTAAAGCTTTATCTTTGAAGTACTGAGAGTCCATCTTTCTCTTGGGTTCTGGACACTGCCTAGCAACATGTCCTTCTCCTCTGCAGTTGTAACATATACCTTCTTGCCTCTTGTACTGTTAATTCCAGTATTACATGGAGCCTTCCTATGAAACTGGCTTCAGTAACATATGACATCATGCACAGTAGCATGAGTCCTTGAGTTGGAGGAGTCCGGTGCTGGTTGTTGGTGGGTGGATTATTGCTTCTTGAAACCACTTTAAGAGATTAGCATTCTGAGGCATAGTGGCCTTCAAAAGCGTCATTCGGGACTGAGTAGTAGGTTGAGGACTAGGAGTTGAGGGTGATGAAAGAGCAGGTTGTAGACTGCTCCTGTTTTTTGAGAGTCTTTTTGGCATGAGGCTCGTAGGCTTTGAGATGAGTATAGATCTGAACATAAGGTGTGGTTCGAGATATCCATAAACCAACCCTCACTTCCCCATACCCCCCCTCCTTTTTTGTTCTTTTCTTTTGCTTGTTAGTTATTGATTGCTTTGTTTTGTTTGTTTGAGTGTTGTTGCGGTGTTGTGTTGTTGTTGTGTCTTTTGCATATTTGTGTTTTGTTTGACATTGGTCACATACTTACCCCAATAGGCCGGAAAGGTTGTTGACAAACTTGGTGTTCATATGTTGAGTTGGAATGAATTGGCTGAGTAATCTTCATGTCATTACACATGCTTGTGGAATGCACAAAGTAGTCTTGAATTGATACGTTTTCATTTCTTTTATTTTTTTTATTTTTTATTATTTTATCCATTCGTTTCCAATAGCACGAAAGCGTTCGTACTCATCAAACAGATCTTCCTTCCTTTGTTGAAGAGTCCTACCTGATCCTTGCATAAGCAACTCCACATTATCCCAAATCTCCTTTGCAGTGCTTGTTTGATTTAGGTTGTTGAAGATGTGTCTGGGAAGACCTTGACTAAGAATGATTTCAGCTTGAGTATCAGCCATCTCAAGTTTGTTTTCCTCTTCATTGAATTCAGAATCAAGTTTCTTCCTCGGTGCGGGCACAACAGTAGAATCAGTAGGTGGAGGATCAGTGATCATAGGGTGAGGTGTAGGTCCATTCTGGATGGATTTCCATATCAGCTTGCCATTGGGTTTGCCTCGAATGTACCTGTGTATACGAATCTTCCAAGAATCGTAGTCACTCTCAACCAACATAGGTGGACGAGTATCGGTACCTGCTGCATTTGTTTCTTCATTGGATCCCATTTTAATTTAAGTATGAATGAACGGATCGCAAGTGATTGTTGATTTGTTTGATTTGTGTTTATGTTTTTGTTGTTGTTTGATTATTTGGTTTGGTTTTCTCAAGGAATAACTAGTTCGGTTTTCAAAATACTTTGCTCGTTCGGTCCTCAAAGGTATTTGCTAGTTCGATCCTCTTGTTCGGTTGATGAAGGAAGTCACTGGTTCGATTGTCCTTGGTGTTTGCTCGTTCGGTTCTAGTGATTCTCACTCGTTTCGAATCCTAGAGATAATCGCGCTCTTCGGGTCCACACTAAGAGAATTGTAATACTAGTTCAGTAGTAGTTCTTCTAAAAAGACTTTCGCTCCGTTTTGTGATCGTTTTTCTCTTTGATTTTGAAGCTTTTGTTCTATAATCCACCTAGCCCTAGTTCGGTCTTCAAAGGAAGGTTTCCTCTAGTTCGCTCTTCTCCCCCCTCTGTCGTTGTGTTCCCATCCCACACAGACACGACACCTACCGATCTCTAACACACCCCGCTGCGAATGCACCCCCACTAGTTGATTCTCGGATTGAATTAATAAAGACAGTTACTCCGTTCGGTTCTTGAGGATGTTTTTGAGATGTTTTGACGCTCCTCCACCCCTTTGATTTGCATCGTTCGGTTCCAACCATGCCTCCCTAGAGTGCTCGCTCGTATTTCGGTGGACACAAAACACGAATCCAAAGACCCTTTTATTTCAAGACCACAAACACGATCAAAAACGCTTGTTTTCGAAGATTGTTTCGAACCAAAAGAAGGAAAAAAAATTGAGACCCCCCTTTTTTTTAAAATTACTTTTTTTCGAATCAAATGGATATGAACAAAAAAAATCACGAGGATGGATCGGTTTGTTTTGCCTAACAAGATGTTTGATTGATATTAGATTAAACATAAACCATCTTTGAATCAAGAATAATAAACAAAACAAATAATTCAAAACAAAGAGATTCAAAACCCCTCTTTTTTTCGAAATATAAATAAAAAAAATAAAACAACAAAACCAAATCAAATTCATCAATCTTGTAGGCTATTGATACCAATTGTAGGATTCCTGATCATTCATACATACTTAACATGATGTATAGATACAAGATGCAGAAAATTAAACTTTATTGATGATTGAAAGAAAAAACCCTTTTGGTGGCTAGAAACCTAACAATATTATAATTTGACTAGCGTAACCTTAATTTTGACCTAAACTAGGTGTATTTATAAAAAAAAGGATTTAGCTAGGAGGACTTTGGGGGCTTCTTTCATAATGGCCCGTTTACATATATTACCCGCCTAACGAGCTAGACTTTTATATCTGTTTCTTCGAGTGACGAAAGCGTTCTTTGTTCGGGTCCATTTATGTGATCCTAACATCATTCAAACCAATGATACCAAGCCTAAAAATGAAGTTCGAGCAGAAGGTTTCAAATGTTTCAACAAATACATGCCATTATGGCTTGCATATTATTTCAGATAAGCAACCTGGGCATCATCTCAAAGGCAATATTTCCAAAATGAAAAACTTTAACCTTCTCAAGGGAATTTATTCTTTAGGGCACGGTCTACTTTATGGACCATGGCAACGGCTTGTGATTACTTTGTATCACAAATCCCGTGCTTTCATACTTATCCATTAAGTGTACGTTTCAGTGAATCTATTGATAATAAGAGAAATTTATCATTCCTTGGTGTTTGTTGTCTTTCAATATAAAATCACTTCATCAACTGAAAATATTTTTCATGTAACTTTTGACTTTCGAACACACGGACTACAGCTATTTCTATAGGAAAAACGGAATCATTGTTTGGTAGGGGGTGAGAATGTTCAAAATTTTTTGTCATGATAAAATGCGTTGTTAAAGGAAAAGGATTTTAAACAATATTGGTTATCTCTTGATGCAAAAGTTAACTTGTTTTAGCTTGCGTGTGCCTTTTGAGTGTACTTGTTAATGTCCTTTAGGCTGTAGTCTTGCTTATTTATAGTCTATAGGTGGCGAGTATAAACTTTTGGGACCAAAAGTGACTAATAGTTTTCCACTGTATTTCACCTTTAAAACTTAAATGCAAAACGTATATGTCATCTCTTAAAAAAAAAAATAGAGGGGCCAATGTGTTAATGTGATAATGTTGGTATGTAACATCCCCAAACTCCCACCCAGTTTGGTTTTCACTATTCCTCAACACACCCACACACTCTCAAACATACACGCGCAACACTCTCCGATCGCATCATCACAAAAACAAGCAAAGTCACTCATTCTTTCATCTTTAGGGTATAACGTAATCTTGTTCTTCATCACTTAATCATCTCGAAAACCTAATGGAATTGATCATTTCACCTCTCTTGATCGCAGTTGCCCTAATTCTAAAAATTAGAGTTTTTCAATTCAAAAGTCGGTTAAAAACTTTAAATTGATGTAGGGTTTTGTATGTTAGGTGTAATATATGTATTTGTTAATCAAGTTTTATCATTAGTTGTGATATGAAATGTTCTTGCTTGCTTTGTGCTCGTAAAATTTAGAAATATGCAAAAGGGATGTTATAACATGTGATGTGTTTTATGTGGGATTGTTGTAACAAAGTGGTTAATTGTTAGAATCGATCTAGTAAAACCTTAAGAAACCGAACGATCAAAATATGTGTGAATCGAACGAGCATGAAAACGTATGGACCGTTCGAGTGATTTGTAATGTGAACAAGTGTTAAGAACCCGAAAGAGTGCAATTTAATGTGAAACCGACTTCGAGTTAATTAAGTGGTAGTCCGAACCGAGTGCCAATTTAGTGAGAACCGATCGAGTGATATAAAGTGTGGACCGAACGAGTGTCAGTGTAGAGTGAACCGATCGAGTGATATACAGTGTGGACCGAACGAGTGTCAGTGTAGAGTGAACCGATCGAGTGATATACAGTATGGGATCCGAACGAGCACGTGGTTAGTTAAATTTCTCGTTCCAGTGTAGATGTAGAGTGAATCCGAACAAAGGGAATCCAAGTGAGGAACCAAAGAGTGAATCTAGTTGAGGACAGGAACGACAGTAGATCCAAGTGATGGATCGAACGATGTGTATTCATTGAATGGACTGAACGAGTAAACTTGTTTGTAGACCGAATGAGTAATCCAACTAATGGGACCAAATCGGGGGAAGGTGTTAAAATGAATGGAAAAGATCTAGTGCATAAACTTAGGTGTGCATCAACCACTAGTTTATAGTGTGATCCAATTGAGTGCTAAAGTGTTAGAAGCATAACCAATTTTTTTTGACATAACACACTTAAGATCAGATTTTTTCCATCTAAGGTTAAATTAAACAAGTCTCTTAGTTTAAAATAGACATTAAAAGCTTGACAGAACCAAGGTTAACTACATTAACTTAGTTGTTACCAATAGGTTGTCTTGTCTCATACGTATTTGTCTTCTATGATGAGTGATCTTAATGTGCTAAAAAGTATATAGGTTATTCATGTATGAATGATCCTACCTTTGTGTCGCATTATAAATGTACTCAATCTTTTTTAAACAGACCATGGGAAAATCTCAATAGCAGAACAGATTGCTTTGGATGATTGCTTTAGTTTTGCTCATGCCAATCGCACTTAAGATTGGTAATGTTATCTTCGATTAAGCTCGGATGTCACATCAAAAGAAGCAACTCTTCAAGTAGTCTACGATGTGTTAAAGCTCACTCCTTTCTACAAGGCATTCTAAGTTTCTACTGATGTTCCAGAGATCTATATGCAAGAATTGGGGCCTATGGCTTTATACATAACCGAATCTGTTTTAGATTAAGATGTATATAACAAAAAGCAATCTCAATCATTGATCATTCAGAGACATTCTTCAAAATTTGATCCTAAAAGTTGGTTTTAAGAAGTTTGAAGTACCACCTCTTGAGAAGGAGATTCTCGCATTTCTAGCCAATCTTGGTCACTCTGGAGAAATAAGGAAGATCACTGATGTTAATGTCAATAAGCTGCATCAACCCTGGAGATCATTTGCTGCTATCATCAACAAATGTCTCAGTGGTAAACCATCCTACGACAGTCTTCGTCTTTCTCAAGCTCAAATCTTATGGGGAATGTACAATAACAAGAAGGTTGATTATGCATATCTACTGTGGGAAGGACTTCATTTACAGATTGTGAATACAAAAATAAGATGAAGGGCAAATGCGATGTACTTCTCGTTGCACAAAGCTAGTCGTCAATATGTCATGGATAAAGACCCTTCAATTCCCTCGAAGAAAACTAGGTAAATTGGCATTTTGGCCAGAGATGGAACCAATGTTCACAACAATCAATGACATTCCTCAAGGAATGATAGAGATCAATGTCATCTCAAGGAATGAAGACACTCAGCTGTACGGGGCTATCTTACCAACAGAGTTAACAAACGAGGACATCCGCATCTCTGAATCATACAAAGAGTATCATGCTATTGCTTCAGGAAAGATTCCTCCAAAGACGAAAGGAAGTAAGAAGAAAGCTGATACAGATACTACTACTAAGATGAAGCCTCCCACAGTCCCCAAAGAAAAGAAAGAAAAGAAGTCTGGAAAAGGGAAGCAGAAGGCTAAAGAGTTGGAGACTATCTCTGAGGCGGTTTTGACAGAGGCTGAGCAACTCAAGATAATCACAAAAAGAAGCCGTAAAGAAACTCACAGCTCTCATGCCAGTGGTTCTGGTGCAGATGAAGGAACTGGTGTTACACCAGGGGTTCCCGATGCACCTGATTATGACTCAGATGATGATATCTCCTGGAAATCAAGTGACGATGATCAAGATGATGAGAAAGCTCAAGATGATGAAGATGAAGATAAAAATGACGATAATGAGACTACACAGGATGATGAAGATGATAATGTACATGACGATGATGAGAACGCTCAAAATGATGATGATGAAGCACAGACTGAATCAGAAGATGATGGTGATGATTTCATCCATCCAAAGCTCACAACTCATGATGATGAAATAATACATGAAGAGGAAACTGATGAAGATGATACCTTCGATCCTATAGTTCACACACCCTCTCGTATTTCATCATCAGATGACGAAGACAGTGACAATGAAGTTGAAGGGATGGATGTTGAAGGAGCAAAGTCGGATGACGATGCTACATATGTAGAGGACCAAGGCAATGAGGCGGTCGAAGATACCAATGCCAATCTTGAAGGAAGAGATGATGTAATGACAGATGTTATATTGCCCCAGGTTCAAGCAACCCAGGAAATTGAAGACACTCATGTGACCCTAACTCCGGTAAATCCTGATGGTCAACAACAGAGCTCGTCTGTATCATCTGGCTTCGTCTCCAACATGCTGAATCCAAATCAAGATACCGGTGTTGATGATATTTTTGAACAACATGCTGAAGCCACCTCTCTAATTGATACTCCTGTAACTGCCATTGTGGAGCCATCCTTCTCTGCACCAACCAATCGTCCTCCAACACCGAATCCTCTCGTCATTCAATTACAACAACCACCAATTCTGACACCGGCTACTACTACAAGCTCCTCACTACAAAATCTTCCTAACTTTGCTTCGTTGTTTGGCTTTGATTACAGACTAAAAGCGTTAGAAGACAACTTCTCGGAACTCAGACAAACAAATCAATATGCTGAAGCACTCTCCTCCATTCCTGGCATCGTTGACCATTATCTGGCAAATAAAATGCAGGAAGCAGTAGATGTTGCAGTCCAACTGAAGTATGACAGAATTCGAGAAGAGTCTAATACTGAAAATCAACAATTCCTTGATTCAATCGATGAAGGAATGAAAAAAGTAATCAAGGAACAAGTCAAGAAAGAAGTCTCCAAAATTACTCCAAAAATTGAGAAGTTAGTAAACGAACAACTCGAGTCTGAGGTTCTGGTACGATCATCAAAGGAAGCCAAGACGTCTCATGCTGTAGCTGCTAATCTTTCAGAACTAGAGCTGAAAAAGATCTTAATTGACAAGATGGAAGCTAACAATTCTATCAACAGGTCAGACATTCAAAGGCAGCTCTACAAGGCATTAGTCGATGCGTATGAAGCCGACAAAATTCTGCTAGATACTTATGGTGATACAGTCACAATAAAAAGACCTCGAGATGGTGCAGATGATGATCAAGAACCCTCCGCTGGAACAGACCGGGGGTCCAAAAGAAGAAGATCAGGAAAAGAACCTGAATCTACCAGTGCTCCAAGAGAAACGACAACCACGAAAGCAGGAAAGACTACTACAGGTTCTAAGACTCACAAGCAATCTGCTAGCCAATCTGCTCCGTAGAGGAAACTAAGCAAACTACAGAGTCTATGAAGCACCTGCACACCATGGAGTTTGTGAAACAGGGGGTGTCCCATGATTAAACAAGCAAAAGAAGAGGTCCCTTCAACATCCTGACTGGTTTTCACATCTAAACGACTACCTTCTCCCTGATCATCGCATGAACCAAGTCTTACTACCGTCCGAATCTGTCCAAGCCCCTTGGGCTAAGCAATCTGGCAAGAAGACAAGACCCTCGAGAGTCATTCGATGAGCTAACAGACACTACATTTGACTTCTCCGCTTTTGTGATGAACCGGCTAAATGTTAAAACACTAACACCTGAATTGTTAGCAGGTCCAATATTTGAGCTAAGAAAGGAACAGCAAGAAGGTTGACTGAACTTGAAAACTTATGAAAGAAGTCTACAAGCCACAACAAGAATAAGACTTGATCAACCCCGAAGTCCGCCAATATCCTCATGATCTGCGAAAGCCACAACCGTGTTTCCAAAATTCGTCAAGGTCTTCATGATATAACCGTTCATCACTTCATAATACGATTAGTACCTTTCGAGTGGTGTAGAGTCAAGCCGCAAGTACTCTACTTCAGTTACGAAGACCAAGGCTGCAGATTACGGGCATATTAATTGGATAGAAAGACTTAGTGCCCATCTCAATGTGGAGTAAATATAGTCCAACTACGACAAATTTGGCCTCTCTAGGGAATCTCACATTGGGGCAAAAAGTGAAGACAGTTCAATGTAATGCGACCACAAGGGGAATCAGCTCGTGACGATCTACTGAAAAAGAAAAATTATTGCTGTCACAAAGAGGAAATAGTCGAATGGCCCAAAACCTATCAAGCTACTTGACTGGATTTACTGTACGGAAGTATGACGACATACATTACAGTTCAAAGAGGCGACTCTACAGACTTCGGATCCAAGACATTGAAAGACATGCTGCTTCTTCTCGGCAGGGAAAGGAGACAAATCTTCAACTTGAAGAACTGCATTGCAATTAATGTCTCCTTAAGAATGTTTCACAAAGAGTGTATGTCATCCAAAGGCGTGTAGAAAGATCTTCAATGGTGTTTGAAAGCTTTCAAAGAAACTCAACCACACAAAGCCTGACACGTAAAGATCCAATTTGAGAAGACAAGACGCTTACACACATACCTGATTGCCCAAGGATTCATCTATGAGAACAAAGACAAGAAGAACATATTGATGCGCATTGACGAACTACACAAGTTCAGCGATAGCACTCTCGATGATGTTCGGATTGCTCTAAATGATCGCCTCAAGGGAATTAGAATGGAGTATCTGCCTCAGACTTTTTGAGCCAACGTGACAAAGTAAATACAAAGCTATGAATCAGGCAATTTGACAAAGACTAAAGACACGGAAGATCGTGCGAAGTTTAGAGAGGATTTTGTCGATGAAGACCATACGGGGGTGACTTCGGCTACAACAAAGGACATATTTGATTTATCATATGTTGTTCTCGATCGTTAAAAGGTCATCCTCGTAAATAAATTTTATCTTGTAAATATGTTAATAACTAGTGTAGAATTTTTTGGTGAAAAATAAGATGTGCTCGAGTACAAAAATTTTATTAAGAATTTCTTAGTAAATTCAAAATCTTTCAAATAATTGTACTCGGCACCATCTTAATACACCCTCAAAGTTGGGAGGGGAGCAACATATGTTTCAATATCTGCTAGAATACATCATTTTTGTGTCCCGAGGAGGTTTATCAATTGATAACCAAAATATCAACTAATAACATTTTGGATAAGGGGAGAAAATGTGATTAACCTGGACTTAATGTATATTGACGGAAGTAATCAATTAAAATAGACTCAATGCACTCCACACTTAGCATATACTACGATTACGATGCACATGTTAAAGGGGAGCTTTTAGTGATGATTAAAAACATTCAAAGTGTAAACATTTATAGATATTTATACAAACACTTTGAATGAATTTTTCAATGATTTTATGTGTATGGAGATGAAATACCCGTAAAGACCGGACCATGTACTTGATTTTATGGAGTATAAGGTGGTGGGTATAGTATTCAAATCCTAATGATCCAGCCAAAACCGGAGGGATCTACCCAGTGATATCCACAGTTCGAGTATAAGTCCTTAGGTATGATTAAAAAGGAGAAAAAGTGAGAATCGGGAATAATACCGACTGAGATGGAGCTAACACTGGAACAAACCCAACAAGGTGTTAGTTTTATTAAGTCATATAAAGCATTGAAGGGGTTGAAAGAATTGAAAAAGAAATGTAAGAAAAATGTGTGAAAAGAAGAAGTCCACCATACACTAAAGGCACAAAAAAATCGGGTCAATACATAAATCTATCGTAAACACTTAGGTGTTGTCTTAATATTGAAGACTGACATGGACCCAGTGACGCTATGGCACAACCCCTCCCAGTCCACTCAAAGTCAGAAAGATTTTGTTTCAAAACGACACAGGAGATACACTCATTTCTATTGACTTTCTCACTCCGAGTTAGTTGAATGTGAAAAGGTAGCACTCACTCCTGCCTTCGATCACTAAATTAAAAGTGCACAATCGAGTCTAGAAGAGCCAAAAGAGATTCATCCATTAATCTCATTAAGGACATTTTGTCATAAAATACTTGAAATACTCACACAATGTTAATATCAAGTATTTATCATTAGAAGTTCCTGCGCAAGATCCTTAGTGAGGTTTTCGCAGAACATCCGAGTGATACTTAGGTAGTCACAATGAAATGGAAATTCAGCTTGAGCCCAACATCAAATAAGCTCATGGTAGGTAACTTGTGAGATTTCTTATAATCAAACTTGTGACAATGTGGAAATAAATGATGTGCGAATCTATAAGAATCAAGACTTGTTCTAGGAAATGGATCGTGATGTTGTTTAAAGAAATTTTTGAGGGGTCCCCAAAGCTCTGATAAGTGATAGAGGGACACATTTCTGCATCTCCATTCTAGAAAAAACCTTAAAAAATATGAAGTAACACATAGGCTTGCTACCCCTTATCTCCCTCAAACTAGTGGTCAAACCGAGAACACTAATCATGCCATTAAACGAATATTGGAAAGAACTGCGAATGGAAATAGAAAGGAGTAGGCAGATAAGCTCGATGATGCTCTTTGGGCATTCAGGACCGCATATAAGTCACTCATCAGGAGTACTCCATTTAGGAATGTTTATGGAAAAGCATGCCATCTTCTGATCGAGATTAAGCATAAAGCGTATTGGGCTTTGAGAAATGTAAATCTCAACTTAGACGTTGTGGGAAAACATAGGTACCTACAATTGAATGAACTAGCTGAATTAAGAAACAAGGCTTACGAGAATTCCCACGCATACAAAGAAAGGAAAAAGCGTTGGCATGATGCCAAGATTATGTATAAAGAATTTCATGAAGGGGAAGAGATTCTGGTTTTTAACTCAAGATTAAAACTTTTCCTAAAAAAGTTAAAATCAAGATGGTACAGACCATATACTGTTAGCAAGGTATTTCCCTATGGAACTATAGAAGTGTGCGGTAAGAATGGTGTTAGTTTTAAAGTCAATGGGCATAGACTAAAAAGGTATTATGGAGGTGACATTAACTCCATAGAAGAAAATCTTTACTTTGCGAAGACGTAGACCGATCGCGAGTCTAACTTAAAGACTTGTTAATAAACAAAAGTGCTTGTCAGAAGACAACCTGTCTTTTTATCAAATAAACTTATTTTTCCGCATTTTAGTTAGTTTGTATATTTTTCACTTTATTTTGCAGGTTCTTTCAGCAAAGAAGTTGAATTTGAAGTCATCTCGACTCATAATCATATGGCTTAAATACCATTACAGGTATCAATTACGGTGTAACCATAGTTGTTAAAATGTAATCAATAACGCTACGGCGTAATCTCTTCCTTTATTACGCCGTAACAAGTTTTATTAAACCATAAGATTATGACGTAACTCTTTAGGTTACGCCGTAATCTCTTTATGAAAATCCTTCAAAAATAAGTTTAAATCAATTACAAATCTGTGTATATTTTAAATGAACTTTGTGGGCATGTTCTCTGGAAACCCTCACGAGACTTCACTTGTCCACTTGGGCCACCAAGTGGTTTAAAAGGCTTGTTGAATTCGCTAAATGCAACCGTGATTCCTATGAAAGTGAGTTAGTTTTCTTGTACATTTTTGTAAACATTTAAATGCATTTAGGTTTGTTTAGTGATTTCAGGGGAAACAAGGTTGCTTGAGAAGCGCTTAATGGGAATTCATCCCATGTCGCCATCACATGAAGCTTAGAGCAATACTTAAGGGAGTTTTTTATTCTAATTCTTCTCTTATTTTTGATTTTTCATTTCCTTTATTGTATAATAGGGACATTGTACAAACCAAGTGGGGTGATGGGAGTAGAATTGCCACTTGACTTATATTTGCCTTTGATTTTCTTTGAAAAATGGTGCTAATTTTAAAATTTTTGACATGTTTTTCTTACTGAACTAGATTAAATCTTTGCCGAATGCACATTTACCCTTTATTTCTATTGGTGAGGTTAAGCCTGATGATTCTATTTTCATCCATATTAGAAAAATCCACCAAAAATATGAGTGTGCCGGTAGTATTGTAGACTTTAGAACTTGGCATGTACATCATTTTGAGACCTAATTGATTAGCAGGAATAGATGGTTCAAGAAGGAAACATTTAGGAATTCACCCAAATAGCCCATATGCATGTGTTTATCGACTTGTTACACTGACTTTTCGACCTCCCATGATAAAACTCTTTATTGCACTCATTATTAGTGCAAGATACCCCATAGGTCACCCTGTTGAAGCCAATCCGTGTTTTAACCCATATTATATATGTTTCATTACACCATTCTACCTTAGCCAACCCTGTAGTCTATATTTTTCTTTGTGTTGAAATTTCTGGCTACTTAAGTCCATGGTTCGGGGAAATAGGTTCGAAGATTTTTGCATTTTCATAGAAGACATATCATTATGATCATTAAACACCCCCCCCAAGTATTATCACTTTTGATATTGTTCATCTCAAGTGGGGGATGTATTATGTATTTATGACAGAAGTATTGTGAAAAAAATGTGTATGAATAAACTCCTTGTGTATTATAAATGTTGGTTACGTGTTATAAAACCAACAAGTGATGAAGATGGTGCAACTATAAGCTATCCGATTTAGAAGATTGGGCTAATATGCTCCGTAGGATCTCATTGTTACATCCGAAGTTAGCCCATTATTGAGATATGATTAGTTTTTTGCACTTGGACACTTGGACTATGGATGGACAGTAGCCGGTTATGACCACCTTATATTATATTTGACTATTTGTTTCGTGTCTTTATTTAGCACCAATTAAATGTGTTCCCATGTCTAATCCTTAATCTTTGGTTTTACTCAAATGGGGGAATTAAATGCAATCATACATGTCTATTCCTTCGTTATAGATGTGTATATATGATTTTTCGCCCTTGTTGGTGTAATGCTTTTGGTGAAGGATTAGAAGATCCATACCCTATATCATTCTCCATCCTAACCCTTAGTTTACTGGAATAGGGGAATTGAATGCAATCATGTATGTCTATGCCATCGTTATGGATGTGTATATATGATTTGTCACCCTTGTTGGTGTAACTTTTTGGTGAAGATTGCAGGATGATTCACCCAGTTTAAACCAGTATGTGTTACTCGTGTTACCTTTGAAAGCCATTTAACTCTAGTTGGTGGAGATTTGTGTACTTTCTAAGCTTATGATAGAATACATGCTATGACTGTGCTATTGAGCGATCACCTCAAAAATGAAACACTTAGTCTAGCTTGAGAGTTGAGTGATTTTTGATCCCCGTTTTGTGAGGTGTTCGGCTTTGATGTTTTCTAGCATAAGTAAATTATGAATTCATTTCTCAGAGTTAAACTGGGGAAATCTCTTTATAAATTATTCTAACAGGTCTACTTGAGGACAAGAAGAAGTCAGGTGGGGGGGGGGGGGGATATTGATATCATCAAGTATTTAATACTTTTTGGATCATTTCCCTATCAAAAATGCTTGTAATATATTCTCATAAATGCCTGAACATGGTACTTAATAACTTAGTTTAATGTTTTCAGGAATTGAAAGCAAGCATTTTCGTGAAGAAACACGGGATTTGGACACAAAAATGAGCAAATATGGATTTTAAGACGTTTTACGGCGTAACCACCCGTAACCATCCCGCAAAGGTTACGCCGTAACATAATTAAGGCAAGAATGGTCATCACAAAGGTTACGGCGTAATCACTTGCAGAGTTTACGCCGTAACACATCTCATTATGGAATGATGAGTCATCTGAGTCAGCATTACGGCGTAACAAGGCGTTGAAGTTACGCCGTAACATAAATTTTGCCTACGATAAGGAAGCCCACATCAGCATGATTACGGCGTAACCACACACAAAGGTTACGCCGTAACAAGTTCAAAAAGTATAAATAGAGCCCTCATTCTGCATATTCATCATCAACCCTTCTACCACAGCATCAAGGGGCGAACCAAGCTTCCAAAGGTCGAAGAAATCCATCTAAAGTCCAAGGGAGAAATCACTTTACTTACTTTTGTATTTAATCATTCATAAACAAATCCTGTAAGAATTATGAGCTTTCGATCAATGAATCCCTCCATTATTTCTTACTGTTCTGTTACCATGAGTGGCTAAGCACTTCTAGTGCTGGCCTAGTTATGTAATTACTAATGTATTGATTAATGTTTCCTGTTTAATTATCATTTTATTAGATATCCTTATAGCTTGTCATAGATCCCTGTGTTTTGGCAATATTGAAAGGTAGTTTGGATCCGGTTAGTCCTTTTATTAGGCAAACCGCTGAACTTAGGATTACAAAGGTACTAGGATAAGTTGGAATCTATCCTAGTGCAAGAATCGATCTGATCACTGCCTTAATTACCCTAATACTTAAAGAAGCGCATGAACTCTTTTAGAAAGAGTTAATAATCTATTTAGGTTATAGACATGTCTTTTGGATGGTTGGTACTTAATAGCTACAACCATGATACCTTAACATCGAGACTTTTGAGCAATTAGGATCCATGGAAGTATAGGACATACCTCGACGTCAATTCGGATATGTCAATATTAGAACACTAATAAAACGATATATAGACTTTGCAGTAGGAAACATGTCATATACATTAGTAATGAAGTAACTAGGTTAGTATGCTTTTCTCCCTATAGTCTTCTTAATTTATTTTTTAGCATTTACTTTCTGTCTTAATTCTCAAAATTATTTAAAACCATTTTTAAACCTGTGACATTTCAAATTATAACTAATTTAAACTTAGCTCTTGGGACGACCTTGGATTTACCAATCCTATATTACACACGACTGGGTTCTCTGCCTGTTAGTGCGTGTAAACATCGGTGAACGAGTTTTTATAAATTTAAAACTTGTTAAATTATTTCTTTAAAATAAAATACGCATCAAGTTTTTAGCGCCGCTATCGGGAAGCTAAAAATTAATAGTAATTTGATTTTCTGTATTCTTTGTATTTCATTTCTACACTAGTTTTTGTTGATTTTTCAAGAATCATTATAGCTGGGGAAAATATCAACAACCTCACCATGGAGCAGTACTTGACGTTGACTCGAGGAAACCAGGCATCGGGTATGGTTAAACCGAAGATCAAAGGCAATGTCAATTTCGAGATTAAGATTCAATTCATGTGAGAATTTAGGGAAGACACCTTTGCCGATAACAAAAAGGACGATGCTTATGGGCATGTTTAGCGTATTTTAGACATCGTCAGTTTGTTTAATATTCTAGGAGTGATACACGATGTAGTCATGCTTCGTGTTTTTCCAATCACTCTCTAGAGCCGCAAAAAGGTAGGTAGATAGACTAACCCCAGGAACAATTAATACCTGGGATCTCCTCAAAAGGCCTTTATCCAAAGATACTGCCCATAATCTAAGACTGCAAAACAACTTGAAGATATTCGTAACTTTAAGTAAGAGGGAGAAGAAACATTGTACCACGCTTAGGAAAGGTACAATGACTTGCTATATAAGTGTCCAACTCACGACATAAATAGTCACCAGAAGGTAAAGATCTTCTACAATGGATTGAGGACTATGAACCGTTAATTACTAGACTCACATGGGCTAATTCCTGGCATGACACATGCTGAAGGTTTAACAGCAATCCAAACAATGGCTGACCATTCCCAAAAGTGGCATGACGGTTCACCTAGTCGAAGCATATGTGGAAGCAATAATTCTAAAGGAGTGGCTACTATTGCTAGTAAACTTGATAACCTTGGTCCAGATATGAAGAAGTTAAAAGAAAATGTTCATGTTATTTAAGTAGGATGCCATCTTTGTGGAGGGCCTCATATCGACAAAGAATGCCCCCTCAACGAGGAGATACAAAGTATAGAGGAAATTAAGTACGAGGAGTTTGGTCGACCCTTTCCAAACAACAACCGTGTTAACAAGAAATTTGGTGGGGGAGTTTATGGGTATGGCTCGTAACCTCCATTAGGTGATAGAAAACCAAACCTAACTGAAACAATTAATAAATATATGGAAGAAATGGCTAAGAGACATCCTGAACAAGACGAATGGTGAAAGAAATTATACCTAAACACTAAGATAAGTCAGGGAAATCACAATAAGATTATTTAAAGTCTTGACACTAAGGTAAAAACCTTAACCAATAAGGTTGATGGAAGAACGAACAAGGAAAAGTTTGAGGAATGTAAGGCCATCTATATGGAAGATGGGACACCCCTATACACACCCTTCCACTACTCGCCAAAGGAAATTGAATATTTTTCTACTAGTTTAGGATTTTTAGATAATTTAACACAAGAAAATGAAACAATGGAAATCACAAAAGGGTTAACCAAGCTCGATGACAATACTAACTTAAAACAAACCCCTCCAGTCAAAAAATAGAATGTAAGCTACTTTGTTGATCCCTACGAAGCACCAATTCCCTGTCCTAGACGTCTAGAGCAACACGTCAAAGAGGCATTAGTTCATGAAACTATGGAAAGCCTAAAAAAACTAGGATAAATCATCCCCTCCTAAAGGAAATAAGACAAACTGACAACTACGCTCAACACTTAAAAACCTGGTAGCTAATAAACCAAAAACCGAGGAAGATAATGAAGATAAAATAAACCCTAGGTGCTCTGCTCTCCTCCAGAATCAACTACCTCCTAAAGAGGAAGATCTAGGAAGTTTCATTCTACCCTGTTCGATTGGAAGGTTAGATTTTAACAACGCTTTAGCAGATTTAGGAGCTAGCATCAACATTATGCCATTCTCTATGTACAAACATTTGGGAATGGGAAAGCTTGAACCAATAAGAGTCAGCGCTTTGTCACGCAGGTTGTATTTGTTGTTAGGTAGGTGTAGGTATCCGATGTGACCGCATCCGTAGGGGGGAGTTTTTTATTTGGTGGCGGGAGGGTTAGCCAGGCCACCGATGAACTAAACATCGGACATGTCTTGGTCATCTCGTGTGCTCATGAGGGCCTCCCATTAATGTAAAACTGGAGTATCCAAAACTAACCCTCCACCTAGTGCCAAAACAGCTTATCATGCTTCAACCTACGCATTAAAGCGGAAGGGAATCCCCCCAAACAAAACCAACACTGGAAAGAACACGGGAGATGGAATATTGTTGCTGAGGTCATTACCCAGGATGCTGCTTTGACAATATTGTTATACTCCTCTACAGTTGTATGGAGTGTTATACTTTCGTCTTTATATAGTACTATTATCGTCCGATTTTCATTGTTATAGGAGGAAATGCGTCTGGTTTCCCTTATATTTCGGTATTTATGACTACGTCCAGTTCAATTAGGTCCAATCGTACATGTGGGATTTGTGTGACCTTTTAATTGCATACCCTGTTCTACACAAGTTAACTGTAGACTACTGTACTACTTAAATTTATTTTGTTAAAGTTGATTAGTGCTATGGCTGTACTTAAGACCTCCCCCCGAATCTCATCCGACCACGATCATACACCCTCCAAGCACCTAACGTGTCACCTTATCTTCACAAGCATATCTAGACTCGACCGGTGGCAATCAACTTTACACAGAGGCTCATAAGGGAACTAGCATCAACATTATGCCATTCTCTATGTACAAACATTTGGGAATGGGAAAGCTTGAACCAATAAGCATGGTGATAAAAATGGCAGATAATACAAAAAGTATTCCAAAAGGAATAGTAAAAAATCTGCTAATAAAGATCGACAAGTTCATTTTCCCTGTTGATTTTGTCTTACTCGATATAATCGAGGACTTTATAATGCCCATTATTCTAGGGAGACCTCTTCTAGCCACGACCCATGCCAAGGTAGACATTTTTAGGAAGTCTATTTCTCTAGAGGTAGGAAATGAAAAGGTCGTATTCAAAATGAGGAGCAGGTTTTTCACCATTATTTCTGAATTTGTTCGAGCAATCAAAAGCGAAATCCATATTAGAGATAACGATTCTGAGCCCTGTGACTTTAACCAATTATTAGGAATCGACCCCGATATTTTTGCTTATGCAATAACATGCAGGAATCATATAAGGAAGAAGACACTAACAAAGAAAAATTTGAGGAATATGAGACAGTAGAGCAATGTTTAAATCCTGCAGAAAAAAGAGCATATTGGTGCAAAGCACTATCACAGGAAAAGGGAGGTTTACGTAAGTATTGGGCCTCGTGTGATACGCATAATGATATATGTGATGGAGGAGGATTACCCAATAACGTAGAGAGACTTTATTGGGAGAGCACAAATGATAATGAATGAGTGGATTTAGAATGGGATGAATTAAGCTTCAATAACTGGGTAAGGATAAAATTCGGTAAAGTTTGTAAAATGACCAGAGATAGAATCCTTGAAGATTATTGGAGGAAAGTATATAACGAGGCTGAGCTAAAGAATGAGAAGAAGGAGGATTCCGAGGAATACGGGGAGAGCGAAACTAACGCAATATTAAAAATTATTCTAGAAAAGGTAAATGAAACCTGGTTTAGTAGTACAAGTGATGACAAGAACGACTTGGGAGGAATAATTGATCAATTAAAACCAAATCTTTAAGACAAATCCACTGACCCTGATAACAAAAACCATCAGGGAAGAAAATATGAATTTCTTGGAATAATTTATAAAGAACCATCACCCATCTTAATTGAAAAGATCGAGGTTACAAGATACAATATTGGCCCAGGAGAAACCTACACAAAAACAAAAATTTTAGGGATCGATGAAATACCCCGAATTAGCACCAATGTTGCCACCGTCCCGTGGGCTTGTTTTAATGGATAAGATTTGGCGAGCAGATGGAGTAATCTCAAGATCAACTTAAGAGTGGGTGTGAGTCTAACAACTTAAAAGACTCGTTAACAATAAACCAAAGTGCTTGTCGGGAGACAAAAAAACTGGTCTTTTTTTATTAATCAACTTATTTTTACACTCATTTAACAGGTTTGGTTTTGTATATTTCTCACTTTTATTTTTGCAGGTTCTTTCATCAATACTAGTCAAATATTGAGTGTCATCCTCGACTCATAATTATATGTTATAATTCTACTTTCAATTAGATTTAAAGACGTACCCATAGCTGTGATGTGGGATAGCCATAAACGATTAAGTGTGCTAATGGCGTAAATCTCTTCCTTATTACGCCATAACTAAGTTTTATAAACCATATAATTGCCCTTAACTATTAATGGTTACGCCGTTAATCTCTTCTGAAAAGCCTCAAAAATAAGTTTGAATCAAATACAAAAACTGTGTGATATATTTTAAATGAACTTTGAGGTGTGTTTTCTTTTGGGAAACCCCCCTCGAACGATACATTTCACTCGCCAACTTGGGTTACCAAATGGTTTTAAAAAGCGCATTGTTGCACATTCGCTAAAAAAGCAACCATATTCCTACGAAAGATGAGTTAGTTTTCGTGATATATTTTTTTGTAAGCAATTTAATGCATTTATTTGTTTAGATATTTCAGGGGAAACGAGTTGGCCTCGAGAGGCTCTTTAAATGGGGAATTTCATCCCATTCGCAAATCATGTGAAGCTTATTAGCAACTCCAGGGATTTCTTGTTCTAATTCTACTCTTATTTTTGAATTTTCATTTCCTTTATTATATAAAAGGGACATTATACAAACCAATTGGGGGATGGGATTAGAATTACCACTGTGACCTATATTTGCCTTCGATTTTCTAGGTTTCTTCAAAAAAATGTTCATTTTTAATTTTTTTTTTGAACATGTTTTTTTTTTTTTTCTTTTTTTTTTTCCCTTATTTTTTTTTTTTTATTTTTTTTCCATTTTTTTTTTTTTTTTTTTTTTTTTTTTTTTTTTCCTACTGAACTTAAATCTTTGCCGAATGCACATTTACCCTTTATTTCTATTGGTGAGGTTAAGCATGATGATTCCATTTTCATCCATATTACAAAATTTCACCAAAAATATGAGTGTGCCAGTAGTATTGTAGACTTTATAACTTGGCTTGTACGTCATTTTGAGACCTAATTAATTAGCAGGAATAGATGGTTTGAGAAGGCAACATTTAGGAATTTACCCAAATAGCCCTTATGTGTAAAAATTGTGTGTGTTTATCGACTTGTTACATTGACTTGTCAACCTCCCATGATAAAACCCTTTGTTGCACTCATTATTAGTGCAAGATACCCCTATATCACCCTGTTGAGCCAATTTGTGTTTTAACCTATATTATATATGTTTCGCTACACCATTCCGCCTTAACCAACCCTGTAGTCTATATTTTCCTTTGTGTTTAAATTTCTAGCTACTTAATTCCATGGTTCAAGAAAATGGGTTTAAATATTTTAGCACTTTTGTTGAAGACATATCATTATGATCATTAAAGACCCCCTAGTATTATCACTTTCGATATCGTTCATCTCAAGTAGGGGGATGTATATGAATTTATGACAGGAGTATTGTGAAAAAAATGTGTATGAATAAACTCCTTGTGTATTGTGAATGTTGGTTATGTGTTATAAAACCAACAAGTGATGAAGATGGTGCAACTATAAGCCATTTGTTGAAGATAGGGCTAGTATGTTCCACATGATCTCATTGTTACATCCGAAGCTAGCCCATTATTGAGATATGATCAGGTTTTCGTGCTTGGACACTTGGACTATGGATAGACAGTAGCCGGTTATGACTACCTTAGATTATATTTGACTATTTGTTTTGTGTATTTATTTAACACCAATTAAATGTGTTCCCATGCCTAATCCTTAATCTTTGGTTTTACTCGAATGGAGTAATTGAATGCAATCATATATGTCTATTTCATCGTTATAGATGTGTATATATGATTTGTCTCCCTTGTTGGTGTAACGCTTTTGGTGAAGATTGCAGGATGATTCACCCAGTTTAAACTAGTATGTGTTACACATGTTGCCTTTGAAAGCCATTTAGACCCTAACTCTAGTTGGTGGAGATTTGTGTACTTTCTAAGCTTATAATAGAATACATGTTATGACAGTGCTATTGAGTGATCACCCCAAAAATGAAACACTTAGACTAGTTTGAGACTTGAGTGATTTTTGATCCCTTTTTTGTGAGGTGTTTGGCTTTGATGTTTTATAGCATAAGTAAATTATGAATTCATTTCTTCGAGTTAAATTGGGGAAATCTCTTTATAAATTATTCTAGCAGGTCTACTTGAGGGCAAGTAGAAGTCAAGTGGGGAGATATTTGATAACATCAAATATTTAATACTTTTTGGTATCAAATTCCCTATCAAAATGCTTGTATTGTCTCATAAATACTTGAAAATGGTACTTAATCACTTATTTATTATTTTTAGGAAGAAATCCAGCATTTGTGCCGGAAACATGGGATTTGGACACAAAAACGCGCAATTATGGTTTCTTAAGATGTTTTACGACGTAACCATCCCGCAAAGGTTAAGCCGTAACATAATTAAGGCAAGAATGGTCATCACCAAGGTTACGGTGTAATCACTTACAAAGTTTACGCTGTAACACATCTCATTATGAAATGATGAGTCATCCGAGTCAGCGTTACGACATAACAAGGCGCTGAAGTTACGCCATAACATTTATTTTGCCTGCGATAAGGAAGCCACATAAGCATGATTACGACGTAACCACACACTTGGGTTACGCCGTAACAAGTTTGAAAAGTATAAATAGAGCCCTCATTCTGCACATTCAGCATCAACCCTTCTACCCATCACAACAAGTGCGAACTAAGCTTCTAAAGTTAAAGAAATCCATTTTGAAGTCAATGTGAGGAAACACAAGAAGGAGGGTTGAATAGTTTACAGGTTCATTTTATGTTTCAAAAGTTTTCTTTCAAAATACTTAGATTTGAGTTGTATGTTCAACCAATCAACAATATGAATCAACAACGTAAATATCTATACTAATACTAAATAACAATGACAACAATATAAAGAGATAAGGAAAGGAACAATCAAACCAAGACGCCAAGATTTATAGTGGTTTGGCTATAAAGCTCCTCTTCGCCCTACTCCACTCCCCGAGTATCCTACTCGAGATTTCACTATGTCAACAAGCTCCCTTTAGGCGGAGAAACCCGTTTACATGTCGCTTACGTTATTTTCCGACACTAAAGCTAAATGTCAAGTCTTAATCTTAGCTAGAACCAATCTACCACTTCACAAGCACTACACAATCACAAGATCTACACTATCATCAGGCTTATAAATAAATCTGAATCGACTCAATTACACAGGAACAAATAAACAATAGATATTTTATACGTAATTAAAATTAAGATCACTAAATAACAATTCGTTTCTTGGCGAATATGAATGTTCTTCTCTTGCACTTTCATAGAGAGGAGATGAGAGATGAGAAGAAGAGATTGGATCACTTAAAACAAGATCAAACAATGTTACTGATCAAGAGATTTAATTGAAAGAAGGTTTTTAGAGAGAGAAAGAAGACTAGAAAAATTCATGCAAAGAGGTGTGTTTTTTTGCCAGAAATAGTGTAGTATTTATAGACAGGATTTCCAATGGCTAGCTGGCGGCTGTCCCGACGGTCCCAGATATATCTGGGGGCCGCCAGACCTATAAGGGGGCCGCCACTAGACTCCACTCCTATTTTTGTCTTTTTGTTGGGAAGGTTGTATCTGGTATGGAAGCTTCCATTTTAGGAGGTAAACCAGATTCAAATTTTATTATTTAAATAAAACATTTTCTTTTATTAAAAAATATTTTTGTATATTTATTTTGTAGAAATACTTTTGAGAAAATGTAATGGTTAAGGAAAAAATATTTTCTTGATCACTAATCATGCTTAATGATTTGTTTGTACATACCTTAAGTGATCACTAATCTTAGAAATGGAATTTTACGATTAATAATTTGTAAACATTTATTTTATCATAAATGTTTTTATATTTTGTTATTATCAAAACGTTGAGATGTCGAAAAATATAAATAACATTTTCAGACATTATTTGTATTAACAATCTCCTCCTTTTTTATGATGGCAATATATAAACTCATTTTGTATAAAATTAAAGGTTTCAAATTATTAATGAGTTTCATTCCATTTCTCCCCCTTTTTATCGAATTCAAAAAGGATGATCGTCGAATTTGTTTGTAGAAATAAAAGTCGACGATATCAAGACTCCCCCTTGATGTAGGCTCCCCCTCGTTTGGGAACCAAGGGATCGATCTTATGAAAAATTGTTTGCTACAAAACAAAGTTAAAGTACAAGTGCAAGAAATACTCCCAACTAGCCCATAATATAGCAATTCATGCAAGTTAAACCATAAAGTAGTTTCATTCATTACTTAAGAAACTCATACAAGAAACATACTACATGCAAGGAAAATAGAACAAAGTTTAACAAAGAACATTCATTCATAAATTACACCACATTATCCCCTTTTAAACACACTACAATTAAGGTATATAACAGTAAATATACATAAAACCAAAGATGATCCTTAATTAAAAAGGAAATGAATTAAGCAAAGAAGTTAGGGAGACCAATTATTAGTTATATGACCTAGTTTTTAAAGGGTAGGTGGAGAGAGTGAAAGTAAGGAAAAGACATAAGAAACTCAATATTATCAAACCATTAGGTTCATCTCATCCCTAATAGAAAAGAAAAAGATTGCGTTGTGAAAACAACAAAGGCAAGTTGACCCATGATAGTCATGTAAATTGGAAGTAAATAGGGTTGAACCATGAGAGGTGGTTGAGTTGTGGTGAAAGGTTGGTGATAGGATATCAAGAATGTGATCCCTATGGTTGATTGGTGGACAAGGAAAGAGTGATGTCTAAGGATGGATACTTTGGAGTAGAAGTAGATTTGTGAGGTTATGGAGTGCAACAATGACATTTTTCAAGAAAAGTATTAGAATGTTGAGGAAGGGTGTGTCTCATTAAAAGTACGAAAGGTGGAAGATTGTAGTTTTGAATCAAATGAGGAAGAGGCAGGCCAAAGGACGATGATTATATTTGGTGGGTGGAGTTTTTGATGTTGCAATGGTGGAAGAGGATGAAGAGGAGTTGTTATGGGAGAAGGTGGGTGGTGAACCATCTTTCAACACAAACAATGTTAACCGAAATAGAGACTTGTCTAGGTAGGATTACATGGTTTAGTTTGATTTTCTTGGAATGGGTTTTAGAGTAGGAACTTGAGGTGGAATCCATGTAACGAGGATTTAAAGAAGATGAAGAAGGATAAGAAGAGTGGGAAGGATGCTTATTTAATTAGGAAGCATAGGATTGAAGAGGTAAAGCATGAGGATTAAGAAAATAGATTCCAAAAGCGGTTTAGCAAAATACAGAAAGTATAGTTGTGTCTAGTGGAGAGGATAGTCAACTACACAGAAAATCAAGTAGTCATAATAAAACTCCCATGACTCTGATGGCAGTCCCAGATATATTAGGGGGCCGCCCAATATTTATGAGGGCCGTTTTCTAGAGGAGTGGAATTTTTCCTGTTTTTTAAATTTTTGTAAAACAAGTCTAGAAAAATTTCCTAAAGTCACCCTTTTGCAGTCAATCCTATTTCACCATGAATCATCTAATACCCAATAATCAAATTCACAAAACTAACTATCCTAAATTCTATTAAAGAAGCACATATAGGTATATTAACTAAGAGATAACCGTGCATAATATCATATAAGAAACCATAGTGTATCAAGGTGCATGCATGCAAGCAAGCAAGAGTTTAGGATGATAAAATGGAATGATCATCCAAGGAAAGTTATGTTGCCCGTACTACGTACTAAGTTACTACTAAATAGCATAAGTTTAAGTACATAAGCATAATAAAGTAGTAAATATAATTAATATTGTCATGTAGCAATTTTCCAAATTGCTCACTACTTCTTCATGTTTCTCCACAAGTTCTTGAGGCCTTTCCCGATTGACCTTAATCCACCACGATGCTTATCTCATAACTGAACTTGACGGTTGATGATTTTGGTTTGGCAGGTGTAAAATGGTTCCATGTTAGGGTCAATGTATGGTGGGTTTTGAATGACTTGAGGAACTGCATTTGTTAATGAATTAATAAAACAAATGGGGGAAGGAGTGCTTGCACAAAAGGTCTCTTTGTTATTTCCGTCATCATCATCATTGAGATGAGAGGAGGATGATTGATCAAAGGCGGAGGAAGAAAAAGTGAAGTGACGACCTCTTCTCGTGCCACAATCCTTTCTAGTCTTTCGCTCTTGTTGAGCGGTAAGAGGATTCATGACACGATCATACAAGACATAAGACTCATTGACCAAATCAGGACTTTCACTCATGACGAATTTAAACAAACGGGTTAATAACATACCATAAGGTAAAATTAACCTAGCTTGTTTAATGACCCCACTCCATTCGTTTTGCCATATAATAGGCGAGGTTGAACTTTTCGGATCTTGCAATACAATAGAGCATGTAACAAAGACACGCAGGAACATGGTCCCGATTACCCCCCCAGACAGAAAACATTTTCTTAGATAATTTCTTCCAAAGGCTTCAGGGTTGACACAATTTCACGAGTGAGAATTTGATAATCTTGAACATCAATTTTTTGCCTATGACGGTGCGAGTGACCAGATCTTCTCGATCATTTTGAATATACAAAATGATGTCATCAGGAGAAGGAGGGTTGGTTTGGTATGGACCATCCCTAGGAACACCATATGCCAACTCGTCAAGTGACCACTTGTCGGTAAATACACAAGCACCCTCACAAGGTATGTCAGAATTTGAGCAAATTCTTCAAGAGTGTAAGAAAAGAATTGATTTTGAATTACAAATTCGATTAACATTTGACCTTCGTCGGTATAGTTTATTTGATATTGACTATAAAATTCAAGTATGAAGCGAGGATAAATTTGGTCATTGATTTCAAGAAGACACTCAAACTCAAGAAAACTAAACAAGGACCGAACATAGCGTAGATCCGCAAAGTCCTTAAAAACCACCCGACCCTCATGAATGTAGCGACTTTCAAGGTTTCTTAATCTTTCTTTTATAGGTGAACGGTATTCATGTGAAATTATTGGGATGTAGTGTCTTATATTTTTATGGTCTTCAGATGATTTGTGAGGCATGATTACCTAGAAAGATAGTATTGAAGTCACATTTTATTATCATTTACTTGTAGTATTGTATGGACATTGTTTCTAGTGTGTGCCTAAATGTGACAAATATGGAGTAACGACTAACTCGACCTAAAAATAAAATCCTAAGAGTTAACCCAAACGCTCCTTAATTTGATTTTGCTCATCCAAACATGTCAAAAAATACATATGAATTATGTATCTCGAATTTTGTTTATGAGATCATTATTCATGTGTTTAAAAACGTTTTTAAGTTGTATTAACAATGTATAACAACAATTATTATGTTCCTAACGTGAGTGATTTAAAAATAAAATTAGGGTTTTGGTTCGAAATCAATTTTTCGACAAACTCACTAGTGTATATAAATCTTATGTCTAAGGGAAACATATTAGTTATACATTATATCCTAGTAGTCCTAATTGTACAAAATTGAAAAAAATGGAAAATTCCCAATTTCAATTTTTGTGTTCATCATGAATCCTAGACTCAAATTGAAAGAAAATAGATAAAATGACTTACAATTGATGATCTTTGTGATGTTAGGAATGATTGTTAGTGATGATTTGATCTTCAATTAGTGTTTTGTTGGTTGATTTTGAGTTATGGTGGTTTTGGTTTCGTGTTCGTCGCACCAGCAGAAAGAGGGGGTATGTTTGGTTTTCAGTTTTGAAAATTTTGATTAAGTGTGAAAATTTGATGTCTGCTGGTGGCGGTCCTATATCGATCAGGGGGGCGCATGAAAAAGGTTAGGGGCCGCCTGAGATATGGGGGACGCCTGTATTACAGGTTTTTGGACTTTTAAATTTTAACACGAATTTACAAGGAAGAGTGATATAACAACCCATAATTTTCATCAAATGCAAAATCAACCTATTTTATTATGATTACAATTATATGGGGAAATTTTTCGCTTTATTACATCACTTGCATTACCAATATCTCAATATGCAATGTAACTTGCATAACTAAAGTAGACGAGCTCACGCAACCTACCTATGCCATCTATATCTATTTATATGTCAAGCAAACATCATAACATATCAATTCGATATCTTAATATCATTATTACAAAGTACATTACTCTTATAATGTACCATTTGCAAAGTTATATCAAGACATGCTTTAACCTGTTATCGTATACCTCTAAAACCCTAATTTCATGAAAGGTTAATATCTAAAGTGAATGTACAAGTTACTAAAGCATATGTACAAGTAATATAACA
>BQNB010018417.1:17500-68324 GCA_026074375.1 Tanacetum coccineum | reverse complement strand
TTTTCTAGCCGTTTTAGGTTCAAAAATTTGAAATTCAAAATGTTTATTTTGAATAAAACATATCTTTTAAATGTATAAAATGTTTTGTGATGTTTATTAAAAATGTTTACAATATTTTATAAAAGTTTGAGGTTGAATAAAAATTTCCTTTGATCATAAAATACATTAAGCATTTATTTATACATACCTTTAAGTGATGTAATTGATGAAATGAGAATTTACTACTAAATACTTGTTTACGTTTAATTTTACGTTGAACGTTTTTATATTTTGTGATTATCAAAACGTAAAGATGTGAAAAAATATTATTAATGTTTTTAGGCATTATATTTTATCAACATGAACCATGGACTTAAGTAGTCAGAAATTTCAACACAAAGAAAAATATAGACTACAGGGTTGGGTAAGGCGAAATGGTGTAACGAAACATATATAATATTGGTTAAAACACATATTGGCTCAACAGGGTGATCTAGGGGTATCTTACACTAATAATGAGTGCAACAAAGGGTTTTATCACGAGAGGTTGACAAGTCAGTGTAACAAGTCAATAAACACACTCATATGGGCTATTTTGGTGAATTCCTAAATGTTGCCTTCTCGAACCATTTATTCCTGCTAATTAATTAGGTCTCGAAATGATGTACAAGCCAAGTTTTAAAGTCTACAATACTACCGGCACACTCATATTTTTGGTAGATTTTTGTAATATGGATGTAAATGGAATCATCAGGCTTAACCACACCAATAGAAATAAAGGGTAAATGTGCATTCGGCAAAGATTTAATCTAGTTCAGTAAGAAAAACATGTCACAAAATTTTAAAATTTGCACCATTTTTTTAAGAAAACTAGAAAATCGAAGACAAATATAAGTCAAGTGGTAATTCTACTCCTATCCCTCTACTTGGTTGGTACAATATCCCTATTGTACAATAAAAGAAATGAAAAATCAAAAATAAGAGTAGAATTAGAACAAGAAACTCCCCTGAGTATTGCTTTAAGCTTTATATGGTGGCGACCTGCGATGAATTTGATGAGGTTTCATTTTATACACTTTTTCGGGGTCGTTTAACAACATAAATCATGCATTTATGCCCAAAATAGTTACTTAATCGTGCCTTTTCAGGTATTTTGCATTTGGAGGACAGTTGGAAGAATTACACGTGACTTGGGCTCATTTGGAGAAGAAATGGACAAGACTACGGACCTACACCAAAACTTCTCAAGATTATGTTCTCAGTAGCTGGAGACGACGTCACAATTTCTACGTGACGCCGTCACGACGCATCCCACGACGGCGTCACATATTCCACGACGGCGTCAGAGATCACGACCCAACCCATTATCTAGAATATTCTTTTTCATGACGGTATCACGATTAAAACGCGATGCCGTCACAACGTTTTTCCTATATATACAAACCCGAATTTAGGGTTTTGAGTGTGTAACTTTAGAATAAAAAGAGGGTATGAACCCTAGTTCGTTTAGCAGCTGTTAGGGATGATTTTAGGGCCTAAAAGCCCTATTGTACTTCCTCCAACTTATGTTTTAATCAAGTAAGGTTTATTTAATCATTCAATATGTCTATGTGTTGTTTGATTCATCTATGTTCTTGCTTTATCTTTAACATGCTTGGCTAAACCTCATATTGTGTTTATTTAGGATTGTATGAAACCTAGAATGTAGATCTTAGTGGTGTTGCTTCTTGTGATGGATTTGCATGTTAGGTCTTAGAAAACCAGCTTTTGTCTGTATCCATGTTGATATGTCTAGGAAAACATGATTGTGTAGAAAGGATACCATCGGGTAACAATCTTCATACTACCTTGCCCCCTAATATGGTTGATCCACTCTTAATATATTTCACATGCACATAGTATACCCTTAGGGGCCTTGTAATAGTCTTCATACTACCTTACTTGTGCGTTGCCTTAACGGAATACGAAGTAGACGGCGGGTTCGTGTAATTCGTTCATGACTTAGGAAATAATTACACAGATCATCACAAGTGTGACAAGGCAACAACACTAGGAGAAGCAATCTAGGGAGTAATACATGATTAATTAAACACAGTCTTTTATTATATTGTTATCACCAACATCATAGATTTATATTTAGTTTAATAGCTAAAACCAACCAACCTCACAATCATATGATTTACTTGCTTTCCATAAAACATAAAAACACAAAAAGAATCTTCTCTCGACCCTTAGAATTTTGTTAGACCGTGATCAAGCCTTCCCAACCTATTCCTCGAGTGAACGATAACAACCCCTCGAGTCTTGCCTATACTACTACTACAACGATTAGGTGCTCTGCCTAGGGAGTTTTAAAACTTCGTTTAGAAGTCTAACGACGGCCGCATCAAGTTTTTGGCGCCGCCGCCTAGGGAATAGCTAGGCATTGATCATAGTTTAACTTAGTTCTACTTGCTTGAATCCTTTCAAGTAAGATTTAATTTCCGCATATTAGCTTTCTTATAGTCTATCTTTTCTTTGTGTTATCTATTTCGTAACCCATTCTCGTCAACCACTATGGGAGAAGAGAATCCTATCCGTACTCTAGGAGACTACTCCAAACCTAGCCACGAGGGCTATAGGAATACCATTGAGCTCCCCGTAGGGAACAACGTGGTACCTCTTCGATCCGACACCATCCGGTTGGTGCAAAACGGATGCTCATCCCACGGACTTCGGTCTGAGGATCTAAACCAACACCTTAAGGATTTCCTTAAACTTGTGGACTCACTTAACCTTGATAGTGAAAATAGGGAAAGAACGCGCCTGCGTTTATTTCAATTCTCCTTTCGCGATCAAGCTAGCAATTAGCTTGAACGTCTTCCAGCAGGATCCATCACCACATGGGAGAATCTTACTACCCGATTCCTTGCTTAATTCTTTCCACCGGGAAGGTCCGCAAAACTTTGCAACAATATCCTGATGTTCCAACAACATCATGGAGAATCTCTATCCAAAGCATGGACTCGTTTCAAGGACTTACTACAAAAATTCCCTCATCATGGCATAGACCTTTGGCTCCAAGTCTAAATTTTTTATGACCATGTCAATCCCGTCACAAGACGAACCATTGACCAATCGGCCGGTGGTAAGCTTCGTGGCCATAACGCCAAAGAATCCTGGGCATTATTAAAGGATCTCGCCCTCTGTGACAACGAAAGTTGGAACAACCCAAGGGATTTTGCTAAGCCGGTCAAGTTAATCGCTTTGCCTTAAGATGTCCCGAGTACATCCGACCGCCAATGCTTGATGGAAGCTCATCTTGCTCTGACACAACCTAACCAAGTGAACAAAATCACTACCTCATGTGATATCTGCAGTGGTCCCCACGACACTCAGTATTGCATGGAAGATCCTGAACAAGCCTTTGTTGAATACGCATCCTCGCGTACCGATGAAGCGGGAGGTAAGTAGTATACTTTCAAGCTCGAGCAAAACAATCTTGGTGACACCTATAATACATCATAGAGAAGTCACCCAAACCTTAGGTGGAGACAACCCTAAAATTCCCTAAATAATTTTTCAAACCCACCTAACCGGTTCCAATCCAACGGTTCAATCCCGAACCGTTCCTTCAACAACCGTCCTCAAAATTTTAACAACCAATCGAATATAGAAGGATTGTTTTCCGAGTTCATGGCATCCCAAGACGCTAGACTATCCAAGTTTGAAGACAATTTCAAACAACAGCAAAGCGAGATGACCAACAAAATCGACACTGTGTTGAAGGCTATCACCGATCAAATAGCGGGCACGCTACCTAGCAATACGGTTAAGAACCCGAAACTTGATACTACCCCAGTTTTGTCTACTCGTTCTTACCTACCTGAAGATCCACAATGCTCAACCCACATCCATAGCTCAATCAACGCCATCGCAATCTACCCCAAGCAGCCTGAAGAATCCCAAGTTAGTGCGCCTGAAGTAGGACAAGAAGAAAAAGGCAACCTTGGAAACATCAACTTAAACAAACACTCACAACCTGATCCATTATCTTCCATCGTTACAGAACAGGTACAAAAGCTTAATTTGATGCTTGAATTGCTCGGATTGGTTCCCCAATCCTCCAATACGAAATTTGTCTGCACTAAAGAGGATGATGGAGAAGTAATGTTAATCGAGATCATACGAGATGATGATGAACCTAAAAATAAGAGTCCCAATGAAGGTGAAGGGACAACAACGAAAGGACCAGCGATAGAATACTTTGACACGTTTCTAACTGGAGATGAGCTAACCTACCATAAGTACCTTATGTGTGGCCCAATCCCTTTAATATTTCTACGAAACCCCATCATTATAGAAGGGTGCCCATTGAACCTCAAGATACCATGCAACATTAGGCATGTGCATGTGGAAAAAGCCTACATTGACCTTAACTCCTCTCTTAATATCATGACCCGAATGATGTATAATTAGATCATGAGAAGAAAACTCAACCCTGGGGAAAATGCGAACGGAGGAATTAGTAATTTCACAAGAAGGATTAAAGGGATTCATGTCTTCATAGGAAACTTCACCTGTGTTGTAGACTTTATGATTGTCGAGGATATTGGCTCGATCATAGACCCTAGGTTGTCATAAGTACTACTAGGGACGCCTTTCATTGAAATATCCAACATGACTCACAACCTACCCGAAGGAGTAGTTAGGTTTACCAATGAAAATGATGAAGTTGCCTATAAAATTCCCCATAAGATATAACTCGTTGTCGAACCTAGAAAAGGAACACACAAAATCGGTCTACCTTAGGAACGAGGAGGACAAGAGAAGAGGAGTTGACTATGTAATGAGTAAGATATTAGGGTTCTACAAGGAATGTTTAGAGTTAGACCCTGAATATGTAACTGGATTGGATGACAAAGGAGAAGTCACATAAGGACATGTGACTTCGAGTCTAGCTACAAGACTCATTAATAAAGAAAAGCGCTTCTTGGGAGGCAACCCAATATTTACTTTTCCCGCAAATTAGGAGTGTCATGTGTGTTTTAATTCTTCATACTTTGTTTAATTATGTTTGAACTATCTTGTAATCATGCTTTGTATTGTCTTTAACTTCGTCTTAATTTCAATCAAAGGTATTTTGCAAACGATAAGGGTAGGGGAATTTATCCGGCTTTTGAGCCAAATTTAAACATGTTAAATGAATTATTTAGATTAATTCACATCAGTTTCGAGTCATATGATTGAATTGTTAAATCTTAGGTTTTATGTAGCCATTTGTACAAGAATAAACTTATGGAATCAAGTGCAGGAAATTTTTCATCAAAAACAAAAAATTTCATTTTCATAGACTGTGGAGACGGCGTCATGATTAACACGTGACACCAACACCACGATACCTGTGACGGGGTCACAAAAACCCTGACGGTATCAAACGCCCAGGTCTAGAAAACTTAAAGTTTTTAATTATTTTTGAAAATAAAACTTGCATAACATTTAATATATGTATTCTTCTGTTATAAACCTGCAAAACCAACGCGTTTAACAATTCTCTCATCCTATCTTTTCTGCTTTATCGAATCAAACCCTAAATTAACATTGTATATTGGTTTATCGCACATTTTATGCTTGGTGTAGTTATCTTTGTCTGTGATTACAGGTTATATTTGATGAGAAAAAGCTTGGAAATTCTTAGGAAGTTTCATTAGATGATTCTTGGAGGATGATTTAACTAGTTATCGCATGTTTCTTCTCCATTATTAAGCAAACCAGGGGAGTACTAGTTTCTTTTCCTTGTTTCCTTTTCCCTTTATTCCCTTTACCCTTTATTTGGGGGGGGTTTTTTAAGGGTAATTCTATATTTATTTTAGGATCAGTTTTCTTATTTTAAGTGTGAGGGGGGAAAATTAAGACTTAGAAACTATGGTCGTGTCAGGGTTTATTTTGTGATTTGTGAATGTAATTTGAGGGTAATATATAATAATTAGGATGATGTGGGGGGTGTATTTTTTTTAAAATTTTTTTGTATTGTTGTGTGTGTTGTAATTTTTCAGTAGGTTTTAATTGGGTTTGTTGTAGGTGATATTGGGGTGAGGTTTGTTGTGTGGTAGATGATTTTTTTAAAGGTGTTTGAATAAGTTTTTTGTGGTGGGGGAGAAGTGTTGAGGGTTTGGAGGGTCCATGTTCTAAACCTGTAATTGTTATGATGGTCACACCGATCATATAACTATCCCACACCCTTGCCATGCACTCACCTTTAGTGTAGGATACCCCTAGTACAACCTTCCGAGCCTATCCTTTTTCACGGTTCTCATAATTTTCTGGTTAAGCTAGACTATTAATGAAGAGCATTGTCACCCTTAAACCAATCATTACACCCAAATCGCCTTAGCCTACCTTGTATTTACTCGCCTTTAGTACATTATTGTATTTAACCCAAGTTAATTATTTGAGTACACGGTTGTTAAGTCCTTATCCTTGTAAATATAGTTTTGGGCCGATTGGGATTCATGGTAGTATTTCTTTCGCGGAAGAATGGGGAAGAAAAGTTAAGTCAATACCCCCATATGTTTGTTAAATGATCTCCATGTTACTTTGATCCACCTCAAATTAGGTCATTAGTTAGATTGTAAATATCAAGCATGTAAAAGCTCAAGTATAGGGGTACGTATTATAAACCCTAAGTGATGTATTATGTTATTAAAAAAATGAGAAAAGAAAAAGAAAGAGATTGATGTAGGGTTGTGTAGAGTTTGTAGATCTTCGTCCGAGTCTTGGCTTAACAACCAAACCAAAGTGTATTCGTGTAAATAATTAGCTAAACCTTCCACTCTAAATTTGTTGGGATTCTGGATTTGATGAGACAAAGAACAAAAGAATGAAACAAAAGGATCAAAATCGTCATTAAAGAATTCTATAAGCTGGTGGAGAATTATGGAAGAGCCATCAACAATGTACCTCTTGCCTTTAACTCATTCTTCCTTGCTAACTTCTCCTCTACAGTTGTAGGAGGATATGTTTGCTCAACACCATCAATAGTTCTCTTTGGTGGAGGTGAGTCTCCATTTATTATTACTTCCCAGAGAGCATAATTTGTCATTAGGAAGTACTGTTTTATCCTCATTTTCCAAAGCTCAAATTCTCCTGGATTGAGCACTAGAAGTTTTGCAACAACAATCATTGGTGAAGATACTACCTCCACGTTTTCACAAACAAATAGATCTGGTATGTGTAGATTGTTTCTACTTATTCAAAGTTTCTCAACAAGCTCTGATACCACCTGTTAAAGATCGTTTAAGCTCAAGTTTGATTAGAACTTTATATCTAGGAATAATAATAACAAAGATAAATAACTTGAATAGCGGAATTAAACAAGAACAATGTTATTATTCAACAAGGTTTTATTATTCAAACGTTTTCACCAAGCCTCAATATTATTTGATCAGAATAATACAGTTACCTATCTCTAACAGTAACAGGGATCAAGGAAAACCTTGATTACCTTTAGGCTACACCACACAAACTAGCTAGATGTATACATTGTATCTTGTGTACACACACACTTTTCTGGATCACAAAACCACACCTAAAACGTAATACCTAATATCTCTTTATATACTAGAGATATTTAGGTTTACAAAGGAATAAGCATAAAGATATTAATAAATCTTTTAAACATTTAAGTTTTATCTTCTGAATCTTTATCTTCATTAAGGTGATCTTTTAGAATCTTCAAAGTCTTCCATCTTTTGAAGAATTCTAGCTTTGCTTTTAAGTACTTTTGTTTCATTACTTGTTTCTTTTGTATCATCAAATCTAGAATTCTTAACAATCTTCCCCTATTTGATGATGACAAAACAAACATGTTCTTGTACAAACTTTATCATAAAGCCTGATGAAATCAAAGCTTCCCCTGAAGTTGAGATCATGGATCTCCCTGAATGAAACAAACTTCCCCTTAATTCAGATTTCCTTTGTACCATGCCACACCAAGGATCTACAAGTTGCCAATTGTACCTGTTAACATCTTCTTCCCCTTTTTTGTCATAATCTAACAAGGGACATATGAATATAAGCAACTTTGATCTTGACCACTACAAACCAATATCACACTTCTAATCTAAGCCTTCTAATTCCTCAAATTACCCTCCATGACGCACAATAAGAAAAATGAACTTGAGTAGTAGAAACTCACACTAGCAGTAGTAATAATGACTAGCAGTAGTAAAAACCTTCACCTTAATGCCACATGTAAATGGTTAAACATTTTAACAATAAGCTTCCCCTGAAGCCCATATGTTAACCATTTCTTGAATCTTCAATTCTGTAGGCTCTATGTAATGATTACTGATGAAGAAAACTAAGTAGAACAAACTTGATGTAGAAGTAGAATAACCCAAACTTGTGTCTTATGTCTTGTACTATCCACGTGGCGTCAAACTTATAAATAAATATATGAAATATAAGTAGATCACAACCTCTTGACTAAAATCCTCATCTTCTATGAGACACATAACCAAAGTGACAGCAAATGTATGCATTGAGTACCATAAGAGAAATCACACACTTTTGCTAAATTTTGACAAGTCTTCATCATATTGTTTCTAAGCATAAACAAGTTACCTTTAAACGTTGTAAGACGTTTAAGATATGATAAGAACACAACCCTGTGAAACTCCACTTCAACTTCAAATAGGTCATAAACAATTATCTCCGTAACCAATTAATTCAAATATTCCCCAGAACCAAGCCAATAAACGTTTAAGCCATTTCAACCAAAAACAATCTATTAACTTCCCCATAAAGGAAGCATTCTGTTTAATCCGAGATCCAAACCATGTATGTGTCATCCGATATCGAATAAAACTGGCAGTACAAATTCTCTATGCCAGCAGTATAAAGTATTCACGTAGCAGTACTAATGAAAACTTCTGGCAGTACTAATATAACAAGAACAGTACTAACCAAGGACAGCAGTACTAACAATAAACTAATAGTATTAACTTATCTTCCTGGCAGTAATAATTTGTAACGAGCAGCATTAAGTCCTTTAAGCCCAATAGCAGTAGTAACCAAAACGAATAGTATTAAAAAGATCATAAGCAGCATTAAGAATATATGAGAAATATTAAGTGAAATCCATAAACAGTTCACATACTTTTGTCAAGACCAGGCCTATAAAAATTATGCAGCCAATAATCATATCATGTATACCATCTTCGCTATGCCTGCAAATCATATCAAACAACATCCTTTTATCATCACCATACCAGACCCATGACTACCATGTCTACTAACAACCAAACTGCTATATCCAAACACCAACAAATGAACTAAACTACCACAACAACATTAACCACGAACCACTAGTACCATTGTTTCATAAAAACTGGCAGCACTAAAAGTATATTCAAGTGGCACTAATGAACACGACTAACAAAAACATTAATAAGTAATATATGGGAATAAACACAATCCCTAAACTTTAGGATTTTCATAATAGATCCCATCATAAACCAATTTGCATTCTTATACCTTGCTGTTAATATCAACATGTGAATACTTGCTGCTTCCTCTCCTTAAAACACGAACCTGCTGTGGCTTTGAAACTATTTGACCACCTGCTGCTTCTTCTCGTCCAACAGCAACAGCTACACAACCTGTACAAACCCTTATCCAAGATCCGCATAGAGTTTTGTTATTCAGAAACATTTGAAACCCTAGAAAATTAGGGTTTGATTTATAATTTTGAGTATAAACCAAACTGATGTATCAGACGATTTCCAATAGACCTTGTTACTTGCTGCTATGATTCAAACATAAACCAATCTTACTGAACATGAATCATGTAACCGAATAACCATGCTTTCAGCTTGAACCAAATTAAACCATTACCGAAAACCAGAAAATATACACGAACAAAACCTTGTACCAAACCCTAGATCAGGAGCCCCGTGGCTCTGATACCAATTGTTAAAGACCGTTTAAGCTTAAGTTTGATTAGAACTTTATATCTAGGAATAATAATAACAAAGATAAATAACTTGAATAGCGGAATTAAACAAGAACAATGTTATTATTCAACAAGGTTTTATTATTCAAACGTTTCCACCAAGCCTCAATATTATTTGATCAGAATAATACGGTTACCTTTCTCTAACAGTAACAGGGATCAAGGAAAACCTTGATTACCTTGAGGCTACACCACACAAACTAGATCTATGTTTCTGGATGCCTAAAACCATATGCCTGATATCTCTTTATATACTAGAGATATCTAGGTTTACAAAGGATAAGAACAAATTACAAAAGATAAGAACAAATAATATCTTCCTAACATATAATATTATCTTCTGTATCTTTATCTTCTTAAGGAGATCTTCTAAAATCTTCAAAATCTTCCATCTTTTGAAGAATTCTTCTTTTGCATTTGAGTCCTTTTATTTCATTCTTGTATTCACTTTGTCTCATCAAATCAAGAATCCCAATAGTTTTTTCTTCTTTCACTTCTCGTCTAGGAAAGGTATGGGTCAAGTTTTAGAAAATGGTCCATGGCTTATTCGTTTGGTCCTTATTAATATAAACATTTAGACGCCTAATGCAAGGCTCAAAAAGGATGAAATCAAAATGACTCATGTTTGGGTAAAAATGCATGATGTACCTATTTTTGCTTACTTTGAAACGGGTCCCAGCCTGATTTCTACGAAGCTGAGATGTCCCATAATGCTAGATGCAAATACAAGTAACATGTGAGTAAAGTATTAGGGTCATAACACGTATGCAAGGGCACTTATTAAGGTATCAGATGAAAACATGCTACTTGATTCTCTTATTGTGGCTATTCCTTTTCCTAATGGGACGGGACACACTATGAAAAAAATTGATGTGGAATATGAGTGACAACCCCTAAGTGTGCTTTTTGTAAAATATTTGATCATAATGATGAGTGTTGCCCTAAGGCCGTGAGGACAGCCGAGTCTACTAAGGCTTATGCTGACAAGTTTGTGGAGGTTACACGTAAAAAAAGTATCAATCGTCTAATCCTAAACATATTGAGGGGGTGCGGTTAACTAAACCAAAGCCTAGTTCTATATATCGTCCTATTAGTAAACCTGCTCATGGGAACGGTAAGGCATCAACCTCACAGCTGAATACCAATAAGGTTACTACTGGTATGTTACCTGATCGTATTGGAAAGAAATTGGCTGTGAACAAGAGCTCAACCTTTTCTCATTGAAGAATTCTTTTGAATAGCTATCTACATAGAAGACAAATGTTTTTGAATCTTATTAATGACACAAGGGACGTCGTTACAAATGATTAAGGCTAGCTCTATTCTGACAGCGATTAAAACCGAGGAAGTTATAAGAATGTGTTTTTCAAGAAGGATCTATCTATAGAACCCATTGATAGAGTGGTTGATGGTGTGTAAAAGAAGGTAGAGGCTCCTCCCAAGAAGACTCCTATGAAAACTAGTATTTGGTTAGGTAGAAAAGTGGACTCTCCTAAAAGAAATGTAGCATTCTCTCCTGAAACGAAGGTTCACTACTTTGATAGGGAGGATATCAAGGAAGTGGAGCATGAGAATGCCTATAGCAAGAAGAGTTGATAGATCGTCATATGATTATTGGTATTTCTTATGAGTTAATTTATTTTGCTTCATAGGTTGTGTCATGTTTGCATAGATGTAGTTGGTTCATGAGATTGGCATGTTAATCTTAGGTTTTTTAGTTTTAGCATAAATGGTGCGTTCTTGTTTTGCCTGGTAACGGCCTGTGATGTTGGACCTCACCTACATCCTTTGTACTTCAACATTTTTTTGGTTGTAATACATTTTACCAGGGTAAACCTTTACCCAAAAAAAGACTAGTAAATTCATATGATGTTCTTCTACTTTATTCTTAAAACAACTACTCTTAGATGCAAAGGAGACCCCATCATGCTTTGTATTGTCTTTAGACTATGGTCCTCTTGTCCTGGAAGTGCATATTACTCTTGTAGAAGGTAACACATTTGAGTTAGAATTCACTTCTTTTTCCTTAATGACAGATTTATGATTAGATTATACCTAATCTTTTGATTTAATTTGAGTTTGAGTCAAATATTCTACTTCATTGAAATGTTTATCTTGACCAGCTAGTGGTCTAAAGGCAAATGCTTCTACAAATGTTTCCTAACCTTATCTAGATAAAAGTGATGGATCAACTTTTTTTCTTAGGAGGACGCATATCAGCTTGTTTTTGTTACATCCTAGAGTCGATTATATACATTCCAGGAGCAATCATATTTGAGTTCTTTACAGCGTTTTTAGTTTGCTTTGGCAAAGAATGTGTAGTGACTGGTTTGGACAAAAAAAAATTCTCATCAACTTGGGGTGCAAACATAGATTTTGGAAGAGAAGAAGAAATCGAAGGTTTTGAAGAATGAGGTTTTCCCAAGATTGAAGGTTTTGCAAAATTAGTTGTAACGTATTTCCTTTCATTATCTTTTGACAATTTAGCAATTAAGCAAACGTGTTTTGTACCATATTTAATTTTGTATTTGTACTGTCTGCATTTTAATACCAGTGATTAGAATTCATGAGCAATTGAAAAGTTGTCTCTTTCTATATTTAGAGATTGTGTCCTTTGATGATTTGTAAAAGATCTTGGTAATGCCTTTTCAAAATCTCATTTTGCTTGTTCAAATCCTCATTTATTTAAAGAATTTAGCCACACTGTGTTCTAATTCAATATTTATTGTCTCGATTTCATCAATATTCTTTTACACAGTGGCTGCATCACTTGATTCTTTCAAAAATCATTCACTAATCTCCAATGTCAAAGACTGGTTTTGCAATTGAATTTCAAGAGAAATTTTGTGTTTCCCTAAGTTATCAAAATTCCTTTGTAAAACAAAAAGTCGTTTTGAAAAATCTGCTTTGACATCAACTGCTTGTTTTAAAATCTTAGAAATTTTCTTTTGAAGTGCAATGATTTCAGATTCTTGATTTGTGTTTTCTAGCTCAGATAGTTTGTTTTCACAGATATTATCAGAATTATGCAAAATTGTAAACATAACATCAGAAAACAAAATCACTTCCAAGAGACAATCATTTTCTTTTTCCAAAACTTTAACCTTGTCAAGTGATTCGTCAGCTTCCTTCACAAGAGATTTGTAGTCCCTTAAAAATTACGCTTCTCTTTTCACAAACTCCTTTTCAAAATGAATTATTCTAGCGCCAATGCTATTGACGATAGAGACAACATCCTTTTCCAAATCCCCTTTTATTTGAAGATGAACATGTGAGTCTTAATTTGTAGCAGTCAAAGTCGTTTTTGATTTGAGATTAGGTTTTAAAGTCACTAGCTGTTTCTTAACAGTAGTTAGAAATCCTCTTGCAAGACTCTTGTCAGGAGTATCACTTGCAGATTCTTCGTCCAAATTAAAAACTTTTTATGGCTTATATGCTAGAACTAGTTTTGAAAAAGTTTTGGAAACTGTGGTCTTGTTACAAAAGAAGGATTGTTCTTTTGACTTAACCGTTTGTGGAGTAAAAACCTCAAAAAGTCTGTCAACTTTAGATCTCACGTTCAAGTTGTTTCATTTTTAATCGACTCTCATTAACAACTTTTAAAGTTTCCTTAGAATCATACACATCTATAGGATCATGATCTTTGAAAAAAACTTTACCATCATAAAGCAAACATTGTGTTCTCTGAGCTTTTTTCAAGTGCAAGGGATTTTAATAACTGAGAGCCATTTTGTGTTCATTATGATAAAAGGAGTCCGGTTTTGGAGAAAGCATATGAATTGTTTAAACTAATTGTCCCGTTTTAACAATGATGTTATTCAACTCTTTTATCTTGTGTTCTGACTCAATGATTTGTTCAGGAAGTTCATCCTTACGTTTTGAAAACTTAGATTTCAACTCATCTCGAACCTTTTCAAGTTAGGAATAAGTTGTTTCTTGTTTTAAAAGCTGGTTTTTAAGATCATAAAATTTCCGCATTGAGAGATTTAATTGTTTTCTCAAAACTTCTTGTGAGATCATCAAGCATTTTAGTTAAACAATTTTTCTCATAAAAAGCATTACGATAACCAGTTTCAAGTTCGTTGTATTTTTCTCGTTGTTTTTAAAAATCTTTTGTTGTCCTTTGTATTGTGCAAGCTCGATGGTTAATCTCTCAGTTTTAGCTTTATTATTACGATTAACCATGACACATTTATCTAACTCGACTTTGAAATTCTGAAGAAGAGATTCAAAGTAAGTATTTGTTTCCTCATTATTAACATCATACTGCTCTACCTCTCTATTACTAAATTTCCATCTCTAGATTTATCTATATTAATCTTTCTAATAATTCTATTAAACACACACATTCAATTTAGAATATTTCATTTGTTCTGTATATTTGTTCTATTTGAGTAAACCGATATTAAATTTCAAAATCAAAATATTTATACTATTATAGATCCAATATAAACATCACTTACCACCACCTCCTCAGAGACATAAATCATCTTATTGCTATTCCAAGGCCTCACCTGCCATCTTAAAGAACAACTCATTACTTTTCCACGAATCAGACCAACTCTCCCCCCCCCCCCCATCCCCCCCTCTCCCCAAACCCTTAACACCATAAACACTAATACTAGTCGAACAATACCACACCGCAGATCACATCTGCGTGTGTTCTCAAACTGCCATCAAGTATGAGACATATATATGCCCGGCATACTAGTCTACAATTGCACCCCGCGCCCAAGTAGTAATTACCAACACCCAACCAACCTCCTCAACTCCCATCGTCAAAAACGAAAGTAGTCTCTAAGCTTCTCTCTTCTATTGTGGAGACACACTCGGATCTAGATGTCCTTACTACATGGTAACCCGCAGCCTGCACACACGACGCATCCCGCGCCCCTCATCCACACCAGACGCGCGCTAACCACTGAACACATCGATCTATATAGTTGATATCTGCTTTGTCCAGTACATGTCCTAGATGTGTCTGTCACATCTCATTACGACAGACACGTGCTACTTAGATGCGACCTATGTATATATAGACATACTCGCTCACATAGTGACGACTTCTGACCCATCCTACTATACTACATTCTAACTATTCTAACACCCCCCCACACTGCACTTACGCGTCTCCCACCCACAATAAAACCTGCCTGCCCACCCCAAACCCAACCACAGTCAAGCTCAATAGAAGATGGTGTCTGCCACACACGTCCCCCCCCCACACACGACCCCCCCGCCCACTCCCTACTCCGCAACTCGCTTCCCCTCTGAGAAGAAGCTACTATAGATGTGATGACTGGATGCTACTTTTTCCTGAATATGCTTCATCCCTCCATAGCAATACTACTACATTGGTCAAGTTCTCTTTGACGCCCATCATCGGAGAGCCCCCCTGTGTTCTGGCTCGAGACGCTTGTGAGCGCTGTCCTTCCTACCTAGCTCGACACCTCCTTTGCGTTCTGTTGCTCATTTTTTCAAACCACCCAAAGACAGATGCAGTAGGTAATTGAGCCCATCTTGCCGTCTTATAATCACTGTGAACATTCGCAATCCGTATCGCCGCAGCCACAAATTGTTACACTCCAAAGCACTTGCGATCACTGATTTCCACTGTGACACACACCCACCAAGAGCCTCACACAAAGAGCCTAAAACTATTGATCCAAGTTTCAGCTTCTGCATTGCTTGGCAATGGGATTCATTGATCCCAACAAATCAATAAACGTCCGCTCACCTACATCCACACCACCTTCATAAACGCAGATTTTGTTGTTCGTTGTGGGTTGCTCTTGTTCGCTTTGTAGATGTCCTCATTGGGGTCGTTGGTTGTTTTGTTTGCACAATGATGTTGTTCCGAGACCAGGTAATCGGTCGCGAGTCCCTCTCCGGGGCCTCGTCGTCTTACAGCTCCGCCGCTCCCGTTCCGGCAAGGGCGCTCCCTAGCGCGCGCCTACCTGTTTCTCCCCTGCCCTTGTGGTGTTATTCGGGCATCTCTAGTAATAAGGAGCTGTCAGCCTTGGAAGTCTTGGAGTAGAGAGCTAACGGATCATGAGATTTAGTTATCCTTGTTGCGCGTATCTCATTATCCTCAAACTGATTCTGCTTCAAATAATCATAAATCTTGTTGTAGTCCACAATGTGTAACATCCTGTTATTTCAGGTCATTTGACCACTCAAAACTTTCCATTATTTATTTTTAGACTTTTACGTGTTTACGTTTAATTTTCATCATTTAGTTAAATAGCGTAAACTAAAAATCATCATTTAACGTAAACGAACAACAAACAAATAAAAGTTTACATCAAGCAAGTGTTATATAATTATTACGAGGTTAATTTATAACTTTTCATATTTTATTTTTATTGGTTACGCAAAACGTTTACGTTTCGCAATAACATACAATTAATCATGCATGGAAGCACCAATACCCATCTATACTAAAACAAATACCCAGTATTATACCCTGTTAGGAATTATGTATATAGACCTTAATTATGTTTCGTTATTATTTGTTAGGTTTTGAAGAAAACAGACTAAGTCTTTAGTGTTGTTAGTGTATAGTTAGTACTGCCAGTACATTGTTAGTACTGCTAGTATAGTTAGTGCTGTTAGTAGTAAGTTAGTGCTGCTAGCATATAATAGTTAGTGCTGTTAGGAGATATGCATGAGTTAAATTAGGAATAGATATGCATTATCTCCTCACGCGTTTTGTAAGCCCATTAGGGTTTCCTTGGTGTATAAAAGGAACCCTAGGCATAGTCAATAGATATAGATCAATAGAGATCAATTAGCAATCATAGCTTGTAACCTAGTACGATTCAAGTTATAATATAAAGTGTGAGTTTGATAGAAGATCTTTTGTGTTTTCTTAATATTGTTCTTCTTAGCATTGTTGATTAGTTTCCGCATAATCAATAGTGTTCAATCAGTGTTTCATTATTGTTGCTTTGGATTTATCTAAAGTAACAAACCCTTTGCAAGCTAAAGGTTCAAGATCTATTCAGTAAGGGATCCAACAAGTGGTATCAGAGCATGTGTGGAAACTTTGAATAAGAAGAACTCCATTATTTGAAGAAGATTTACAATCAAACTAGTAAGATGGCAGAACAAGACTCTCCTCTACCCACTATAACAGCAATAAAAATCCCTATCATCAAGAAGGGAGAATATGATATTTGGAGCATGAGAATGCGACAATATATCTGCCACACATATCATAACCTATGGGAAATAATTATCGATGGAGATCTCTAAGAAGAGGCTGCACCAACAGGAGAATAATCAAGTCCTCCTGCTCCTAAGACTGCCAAACAACTAACTGCAAAAAGAAATCAGGAAAGAGTTAAGAGCATCTTACTGTTAGCAATACCTGTTGAATATCTCCTTAAGTTTCATAATGTTCCAGATGCTAAATCTCTCTAGGCTGCAATCAAATCAAAGTTTGGAGGAAATTATGAATCCAAAAAGATACAGAGGAATGTTTTAAAACATCAGTTTAAAAACTTTACCACTACACCAAATGAAAGTCTGGATAAGGCTTATGATAGGTTTCAAAAACTCATAAGTCAATTGGAGGTTCATGCTGCTCCAATATCAAGGGAAGATATCAATCAAAAGTTTCTAAGAAGTCTTCCTCCTTCATGGAGTCAAATTGCTTTAATCATGAGAAATAAGCCAGACATAGACCAGACTGATATTAATGATCTCTACAACAACCTTAGGGTCTATAAAGATGAGATGAAAAGGTCTTTAAGTTCCACATCTAATTCTCAGAACTTGGCTTTTCTTTCTTTTGAGAATACTAGCAGCACTAATGAAGTTAGTACTGCTAGTGTAAATTTTAGAGATAATACTGCTGGAGGAACTAATTCGTCAAGTCAGGTTTTATCTACTCTAGGTGTTGATGAAGTAGTGTGCTCTTTCTTTGCACAGCAAACAACCAGTCCTCTACTTGATAATGAGGATTTGCAGCAGATTGATCAAGATGACTTGGAAGAATTGGATATTAGATGGCAAGTAGCCATGTTGTCTGTTAAGGTGTAGAGATTCATCAAGAAGACGGGAAGGAACTTAGATTTCAAAGAAAAACAACCTGTTACCTTTGATAAGTCACAAGTTGAGTGTTACAACTGTCACAAGAAAAGGCACTTTGCTAAGGAATGCAATTTAGGATGGAACCAAGGGAAAAGATCTTATGATGATAATGGCAGGAGGAATGCAACATCAAATAAACCATCATCACAAGCACTAGTAGCTCAAGATGGTCTAGGAGGCTATGACTGGAGCAATGATTTTGATAAACCAGTTAATTATGCTTTGATGGCCATCTCCTCCTCAAGCTCATCAAGTTCTTCTGACAATGAGGTACAAAACTGTTCTAAACAATGTCTTGAATCTTTTAAAACTCTTCAAAAGACTTTGATAGTGAAAGAGAAAAACATAGCAGAGCCAGACTAGAAATTTAGGGTTATGAGTTAGCCTTAGAATCACTAGAATCTAAAATTCTTGGACATGAAAAGAATGAACTGGCTTGGGGTGAAAAATATGACTTTCAAAACTATAAGCTTAAGTACAGAGAAATAAAAAACAACAACCTTCAAATGGAACTAGAAAAAGTTGTTAAGGAAAGAGATAAGTTGAAAGTTTAGATAGAAAATCAGGAAGAATCATCAAAGGGTCTTAATAAATTACTTAATAGTCAAATGAGTGCTAAAGATAAATATGGTTTAGGATATGGCACACAATTGGATGAAATGAGTAACAAGTCTGAAACTGATAGTGAGATTAGTTTGAGTGTTTTTGAGGTTAGATTAAGTGATAAAGAGATCACACCAGCAAATGATAAGTTCTCCAAAGCAGTTGGGTATCATGCTGTTCCCCTTCTTATAACAGGGAACTTCCTAACCCCAAGAGCTGACATATCATTTGCATGTTTAGATGAATATGCCATTAGAAAGAAAATCATTGAGTAAAAAACAACTGAGCTTAATACTGATACTAGTAAATCTAAAACTAGTGAGACTGTAGGTAAAACAAATGAAGTAAACATTAAAAAACCTAAGTCAGTCCATGAATAAGTTGTGTCAAAACCAAAGATTAACAGAGATAAAGTCATCATTGAGGATTGGGACTCAGATGATGTGTCTGAAATAAACACAGTTAACCCTGTTAAGACAAATGAGACTCAAACAGTTAAAACTCAAGTTAATAAAATTGGTCAAATTTTTTAGAAAGAAGGGATTGGATTTAAGAAAATAAAAGCTTGCTTTGTCTGTAAAAGTACTAACCATTTAATCAAAGATTGTGATTTTTATGCCAAAAAGAGTCCAGAACCTAAGCTGAAAACTGTGGTCAATACTGGTCAAAGGGTGGTCAAACCAGTATGGGATAATGCTAAAAGGGTAAATCGTTAAAAAAATTCAAATAAATTGAAATACCCTCAGTCAAAAAGGACTTTTGTCCCATCAGGAGTACTAACCAGGATAGGCTTGGTTAATCCTGTTAGGACAAATGGGAAAAGAGCAGTACATACTGTTAGTACTGCTAGGCCTATTAGTACTGCTAGGCCTGTTAGTACTGCTAGGTCATTTGCCCCAAAATAGCACAAACTGGTAGTGCTATTAGACCAATTTACCCAAGAATGGACAATGTAAGACCAAGAGCCTCATATTTACCAATCAAGAGATCTTACTACACAAAACCAGCTTTTAGACCCAAAAACTTAAAACAAGATGTTAAAACTTCTGGGGTTAAAAATATGACTACTCCTGGGATAAGAACAGTAGTTAATATTGGTAAGGGTAAGATGGATAATGCTCTTAAGAAGTCAAGGTGGGTTTGGAGGCCTAAGGGAAATTACATGGATCATGAGTCCAAAGAAAAAGGATCTTTCATACTCAAGAAGTTTGAGTATGTTGACCCAAAAGGGATATCCAAGTCTGTAGTGACTTGGGTCCCTATGAGATACTGACTTCTCTTACTTTTTGTGCAGGGTAATCTAAAGATCTGTTTAGAGGATCATGCAGTGGTGGATAGTGGTTTCTCTAGCCATATGACTAGCAACAAAGCTTATCTTTCAGATTATGAAGATTACAATGAAGGCTTTGTGGCTTTTGGAAGTGATCCTAAAGGAGGTAAAATAACGAGTAAAGGTAAAATTAGAACTGCTAATTTAGACTTTGATGATGTATATTTTGTAGATGAACTTAAGTTTAACCTTTTCTCCGTCTCACAAATGTGTGACAAGAAAAACAGTGTTCTCTTTACTGACACTGAATGCCTTATTCTGTCTCCTAGCTTTAAGCTTCTTGATGAAAATCAAGTTGTACTTAGAGCTCCTAGACAGAATGGTGTGTACAGTTTGGATTTAAAGAACATTGTTCCTTCTGGAGGTATAACTTGTTTATATGCAAATGCAACAACAGATGAGTCTAAATTGTGGCATAGGAGATTAGGTCATGTGAATTTCAAAAATATAAACAAACTTGTTAAGGGACACCTAGTTAGAGGCCTACCTTCCAAAATTTTTGTGAATGACCACACTTGTGTTGCCTGCAAGAAGGGTAAGCAACATAAGGCCTCCTGTAAGGCCAAGTTAGAAAGAACCATCAGAAAGCCCTTAGAATTACTTTATATGGACTTATTTAGACCTGTCTCAGTAGAAAGTATTAATAAGAAAAAGTATTAATAAGAAAAAGTATTGTTTGGTTGTGACTGATGATTTCAGCATATTTAGTTGGGTATTTTTCTTAGCTATTAAGGATGAAACAAATGAGATCCTTTATAAATTTATCACTGGCTTAGAAAACCAATTGAAACATAAAGTTAAAATCATTAGAAGTGATCATGGGACAGAATTTAAGAACCATGCTATGAATGAATCCTGTGCTAAGAAAAGGATAAAAAGGGAGTTTAGTGTGGCTAGAACTCCACAGCAAAATGGTGTTGCAGAAAGAAAAAATAGGACCCTAATTGAGGCTGCTAGAACTATGCTAGCAGACTCACTTTTACCATCCATTGTGGTCAGAGGCAGTACAACACCCAACCACATAACAAAAAACTGCTTGCTATGTACTGAATAGGGTATTAGTGACCAAACCTCAAAATAAGACACTTTATGAACTATTAATAGGTAAACCACCTAGTATTAGTTTTATGAGACCGTTTGGGTGCCCTTGACCATTTTGAACACCTTAGATCTCTTGGGCAAATTTGATGGGAAATCAGATGAAGGATATTTGTTGGGATACTTTACTACTAGTAAGGCTTTTAGAGTATACAACAAAAGAACCAAAAGAGTAAAAGAGAACATGCACATTGATTTCCTTAAAGATCAACCAAATATGGCAGGAAGTGGTCCTGATTGTATGTTTGATCTTGATTTTCTAACAAATACAATAAACTATATTCCTGTTAGTGTAGAAAATCAGGTTAATGTGGATGCAAGTACACAAGAACATTATGTTGCAGGTTCATCAGAAAAAGATAAGGAACCTACTCAGGAATATATACTGCTTCCACTACACCCTCATAGGCCAAGGATTTCAGTAGAAGATGTTGTTCAAGCTGCATAAGAAAAACCTTATGAAACTTCTCCTAAGGATACTGCTATACAGGATTCAGAAGATGTTGCTGAAAAAGAAGAACAACATATGTTGACAGAAGCTGACCAAGCCTTGAAAGATGATCTTGAGAGGATGATTGCTTAAGAAATTTTTGCTAAAACTATGGATGATGCTACAAGATAAGATTTTGAAGAAGAAAATAAGAGGGCAGCTCAGGCTACCAGTATTAACAAACTTAATACTGGTAGGCCATCTGTTGGTGCTTCTAATTCACCATTGGTTAGTACTGCTAACACACCATATGCTAGTGCTGCTAGTACTCCCACTGATGCAAATACTGGTGGATCATCATTTGTCTATCTTGGAGGACAAATACCTATTGATGCATCTACTCTCCCCAATGTTGATTTACCCATTGATCCTAATATGCCTGACTTAGAAGATGATTCTAATGTATTTCCAAATGATGGCATATTCAGTGGAGCCTATGATGATGAAGATGTGGGTGCAGAGGCTGATTTCAACAATATGGATAACACCATTGATGTCAGTCCTATTCCCACACTCAGAGTTCATAAGGATCACCCCAAAGGTCAAATTCTAGGAGATCCTAAATCAGCAGTTCAAACAAGAGGGAATATCCAAAAGGCTTCTTCAGTACAACAAGCTTTGGTAAGCTACATCTATAATCAGAACAGAACAGATCATAAAGACCATCACAACTGTCTGTTAGCATGTTTTCTCTCCCAAGAAGAACCCAAGACGATATCACAAGCTTTAAAGGATGAAAGCTGGGTTAAAGCAATGCAAGAGGATTTGCTCCAGTTCAAATTACAGAAGGTTTGGATACTTGTTGATTTGCCATCTGGGAAAAAGGTAATTGACACAAAGTGGGTCTTCAGGAATAAGAGGGATAAAAAGAGTATTGTTGTGAAAAATAAAGCAAGGCTTGTAGCACAAGGGTTTAGATAGGAGTAAGGTATAGACTATGATGAAGTTTTTGTACCTGTTTCCAGGATTGAGGCAATCAGGTTATTTTAGCTTTTGCATCATTCATGGGATTTCCTGTCTACCAAATGGATGTTAAGAGTGCATTTCTTTATGGCACTATTGAAGAGGAGGTATACATTTATCAACCTCCAGGCATTGTTGACCTTGCTCATCCAAACAAAGTTTATAAGGTGATCAAAGCTCTTTATGGGCTACATTAAGCTCCTAGAGCTTGGTATAAGAAACTTTCTTCCTTCCTGCTGAACAATGGTTTTAGGAGAGGTACCATAGACAAAACATTGTTTATCAAGAAGAACAAGAGTGACATTATGTTAGTCCAAGTATATGTGGATGACATCATATTTGGCTTTACAACGCAGTCTATGTGTACTGAGTTTAAAGATTGCATGCACAAAAGATTCCAGATGAGCTCTATGGGTGAGCTCACATTCTTTTTAGGATTACAGGTGAAACAACAACCTGATGGAATCTTTATTAGTCAAGACAAGTATGTAGCTGATATCCTTAAGAAGTTTGATTTTTGTTCCATCAAAACAGCAACTACTCCTATTGTGTCAAATAAGCCTCTGGTCAAAGATGAAGATGGTGTAGATGTAGATGTGCATGTCTACAGGTCTATGATTGGTTCCCTGATGTATTTGACCACATCTAGGCCAGACATCATGTTTGCTGTCTGTGCCTGTGTTAGGTTTTAAGTCACTCCAAAAGCTTCACACTTAAATGCAGTTAAAAGGATTTTTAGGTACCTCAAACATCAACCCAAATTAGGGTTGCGGTATCCTAGGGATTTTCCTTTTGAACTAGAAGCTTTCTTAGACATTGATTATGAAGGAGCCAGCCTTGATAGGAAATCAACAACAGGTGGTTGTCAATTTCTTGGTAGAAGACTAATATCTTGACAATGCAAAAAGCAGACGATTGTGGCAAATTCTACGACTGAGGCGGAATATGTTGCAACTGCTAACTGTTGTGGGCAAGTACTATAGATACAGAATCAGATGATGGATTATAGCTTTAATTTCATGAACACCAAAATCCATATTGACAATGAGAGTACCATATGTATAGTCAAGAATCCTGTCTATCACTCGAGGACCAAGCACATTGAGATTCGACATCACTTCATAAGGGATTGCTATGAGAAAAGATTGATAGATGTTATCAAGATTCACACTGATGCTAATGTTGCAGACCTTCTCACTAAAGGATTTGATGTCACAAGATTTAATTTTTTGGTGGTTAACATTGGAATGATCAATCTATAGCTGCATTAGTTCAGGGGTGGCAAGTCAGCAGATTACTTTGTTGTACAGTTTATGAAATATTTTACTTAGCAGATAGATTAAAGATGAGATGATGATTTGGGATTCATTCTATTCATTAGAATGAAGATTGAGGGCTACATATGATGCTGAGTTAGCTAGTGCTGCTAGTTTGGTTAATACTGCCAGGCCAACACTTAGTACTACTCGGCTTGGTTAGTGCTGCTCAAAAGCATTTAACAATGGAAATGATGTTTGGATTGGGTAAAAAGATGCTGCTTGGATTGGTATTGGAGGCTATAAATGGTAGCTAGCATATTTGGTGCTGCTAGGCAAATTTGGTGTTGTTAGGCAAATTTGATGCTGCTAGGCAAATTTGGTGCTGCCAGGAAAATTTGGTGCTGCCAGGCAAAAGTTTGTGCCGTTTGTTATCGTTACTACTGTTAGCGAACATAACAGATTTTCCTTAATTAAATATAACCGTTGAGATATTTCCGCCAACAACTTGCTTATAGGGGTCTATGACTTGAAAATTTTGATCTTTTCTTCTATAATACTCTTTCTTTAAGATAAAGACTCAAGTTTATTCAGTCAGTCATCTCAAACCCTAAAGCAAATCTCTATAAAATCTTAATTACATTTACCAATCACTCACACTCTCCCAATCGATCATATCTCACATCTTAATCCGTCTATTACAAGTTTCTATGGCGAATTTGGAGTTTGTCGATCAACATAACATGGTCGCGTGCTTAGAGAAGACAGAGGGAAACTCCGATTTTCATGAGATAGTGGACTTTCTTGCTTCCAGTTCGATTCATCATGCTCTCACTGTAAGTCCTACTATCTATACTTCCTACATTGAACAGTTTTAGAACACTGCCAGTTCCCAAATAGTCAATGATGTGAAGCAGATTAATGCTACTGTTGATAGCAAGGCAGTAGTAGTAACAGAGGCATCAATAAGAAGTTCTCTTCTTTTTAATGATGCTGATGGTACTGCTTGCCTAACAAATGAAGCTATTTTTCAAAACCTTGCATTGATGGGTTATGAGGGTGATTTTAATAAACTAACTTTTCAAAAAGCTCTCTTTTCTCCTCAATGGAAGTTTCTGATACATACCATTTTACATTGTTTAAGCTCAAAATCTACCAGCTGGAATGAGTTTTCCACAAATATTGCTTCAGCTGTTATATGTCTGGCCACTAATCAAAAGTTTAACTTTTCTAAACTTATTTTTGATGGTATGTTAAGGAACTTGGATAATACTAAAAAGAAATTTCTCATGTATCTAAGGTTTTTAATGGTGTTTCTAAATAATCAAATTGAGCTTGGTAAGCCTTTTAATGATGTTTATCTTACACCAGCTCGCAATCTAAAAGTTTTCTCAAACATGTCTAGGAAAGGTGTAAAGTTTTCAGGCAAAGTCACTCCACTCTTTGATTCCATGTTGGTGCCACACCAAGCACCTGAGGGTGAAGGTTCAGAACAACCCACTGAACCCCAACCAACACCCTCTCCTACTCAACCTAGTACAGGAGACCAACCCCCTGAAACATCATCTAGCCATGCCACTACCCAAGACTCTAGAGACACTTTAGAGGGAACTAATGGGAATGAAGGGGATCAGGTTTAGACACCTCATGATAGTCCTCTTTCAGGTGGTCACACATCTGACAGAGCTGAGGGTGCCCTGAACCTACAGGAATTACTTGTTTATGTACTAACTTGTCCAACAGGGTTCTTGACTTGGAGTCTAATACGAATGCACAAGCTGCTGAGATCAGTGCAATAAAACTAGAATTCAAGAAGTTGAAAATAGTGCAAGCCAAGCATCTCACACCACAGGGCATGGTTAAAGAGTGTGCACAAGTTATCCATGAAGAAGAGATTTGGAAAGAATGAGTCAGTATCCAAACAGGGGAGGAAAAAGTCCAAACCTAAATCAACTTTGGATGACAGTATTGTCTTTAAGGATCAAGATGCAGATCATGGTATGGAATCAATAAGAAACTAAAGGAAAGCAGTGGAGAGGGGAGCAAAGTGGTAAAAACTAAGAGTTAAGTTGACTAATGTACAAAAGTTGTTGTACGACAAGGGCAGTGGTTATAAAGTAGGAAATGCTGAAGAACTAGTTAGTAACTATAACTATACCAGAAGTTATCAGGCTAGACAGATATTGAAGCTGCAAGGCAAAGAGATAGTGCCGTTGAGCCAAGAACTCCCTCCTACAACAAAAATTCTATTTAGATATGGAAGATATCACCATGGCTCCAACATTGAATTAAGATGAAAGAAGAGAAGCTAAGAAAAAGGATATCAAATAAAGAATATTGAAGAATCTTCTAGACCAGAAAGATCAATCTTAACCCTGAAGCCACTTCCAACTATTGATCCTAAAGACAAAGGCAAAAGTGTCTTAGAAGAACCTGAGCCAGCAAAGAAGATGACTAGAAGTAATTTTGATGTTGCTCAGATTGCAAGAGATGCAGAAATTGCCAAACAGTTACAAGTAGACTTGCAAGCAGGGTTGGAAAGGGAAAGACAGAGGGAAGAAGAAGCATCTAAGGCTGCTATAGCTGAGATGTATGATGAAGTTCAAGCAGGGATTGATGCTGATGCATTGTTTGCAGCCAAGCTTCAACAGGAAGAAAGAGAGGAGTATACAATTGAAGAAAGAGCAAAGTTCTTGGCTGAAACAATTGCTGCTCAAAGAAAATTCAGAGCTGCACAAAGATCTGCTGAGATTAGAAGTAGACCACCAACTAAATCTCAATTAAGAAATTTGATGATGACATATTCTGAAGAACCATGGAGGTTAAAACACTCTTAGCTGAAAGCAAAGTCATTTGAAGAAATCAAAGGTATGTATGAAAGACAGAAGAAGTCTGTTCAAGATTTTGTTCCTATTGGTTCTGCTAAAGAAGAAGAATTGATAAAGAAGATGAATGAGAAGGCAACTGATGAAGATACTTCAAATAAGGAGAAGGTTCTTGAAGAACCTGACAGTACTAAAGTTGAAGTTAAGCAAGAAGGACATGAAGATAGTACCAGAAAAAGACCAGGCAGAAGACTTAAGATGAAAGCTACAAAGAAGTCTAAAAGGCAAAAGACAGATTCTGATCTTGAAGAGGAAGAACAGCTAAAAGATTTTTCGCTATGATAGTTCCTGATGAAGAAGGAATAATAGATTATGAAGTCCTGGAGAAGAGGTTTCCAATGTATTAACTGGGAATCAAAATTTTATGAGTTTGACAGACATGGACCCACCCGCAGAGTGCATCCTACTACAGAATCTTAGATCTGATGGAAAGTTCTAGTGGATTAAAACCTATTCTTTGATATGGTGACGAAGGTTTGATAGGCTAGCTCTTGAGGAGTTATATAATTCTGATGATGAAAAGATTGAAACTGATTAAAAGATGTATTTATTTAATCATGTACTACTCCTTAGATTGTTTCTCCTAATCCTATTGCTTTGTCACACTTGTGACTATCTGTGTATGTATTTCCTAAGTCATGAACGAATTACACAAACTCGTCGTCTATTTAATATTCCGTTAAGGCAACGCACAAGTAAGGTAGTATGAAGACTATTACAAAGCCCATAAGAGTATATTAAATGCAATTGAAATATCTTAAGAGGGATCAACCATATTAGGGTTAAGGTAGTATGAAGACTGTTACTGGATGGTATCCTTTCTACACACTCGCGTTTCCCTAGACGTCTATGCAAATTTAATATCTTATGGCTAGTTTTCTAAATCCTAACGTGCACATCCATCACAAGAAGCAACATTAAAAGGATCTACAATCTAAGTTTCATACAATCATAAGTAAATAAAAAGGAGGGTTTAGCCTAGCATGTTATAAAGAAAGCAAGAACATAGATTAATCAAACAACACATAGACATATTGAATGATTAAAGATAAACAATCTTACTTGATTTAAACATGGATTAAGGCCAGTTACAATAGGATTTTGAGGCCTTAAGAATGGCTTAATGACTAGGGTTCGTCTCCCAAAAGTTTACAAAGTTACACACTTAAAACCCTAAAATCGGTTTTGTATATATAGTGAAAACAACGTGACGGCGTCGCTTTGAATTCCTGACGCCGTCACCATGTGGATGATTCTAGATCCTCTTTAAGTTGGCCACATCCTAACACCGTTGTTGGATCTCTGACGCCGTCATGATGAAGATCTTGACGTTGTCAATTTATATTGACGATGTCGTATCTTCGACTCTGTATGCATAACTCTTCTATGATTTTTTGTGTAAGTGTCATAATATTGTCTGTTTCCTTTCTACAATGAGACCAAGTCAGTGTATTTCTCATGTCATCAAGTGATAAGTCCTTAAATAACAAAGATTATGCACATAATCTGGGATATTTACTGATTTAAAGGTGTTAAATAAACCCCGAAATAGGGTATTAGAATGACACCTATCAAATACCCATTAAGTTGGGACGTTCACGTCGAGAGAAGATGCTAACACCCATTTTTGGATCTCTGACGCGTCACGATTGAAGATTCTTGAGTCGTCAATATTATAAATGACGATGCCGTTCTCGACGAATTGTATGCATAACTCTTCATGATTTTTGGTGTAGTGTCGTAATCTTGTCTGTTTCTTCTACAAATGAGCCCAAGTCACGTGTATTTCCTCCAAATGTCATACAAGTGATAAAACCTTAAAAACAAATGATTAAGCACATAATCTGAGCATATTTACATGATTTAAAGGGTTAAATAACCCCGAAATTGTGTATTAATTTGACACCTCATCATAATACCACATTTGTTGCTTTGGATTTATCTAAAGTAACAAACCCTTTGCAAGCTAAAGGTTCAAGATCTATTTAATAAGGGATGCAACACTAACTGAGAGCAAAACGGGATGCCATGTTACCCGAACCAGAAGCACCTGTTATGGCAGGAGAGGACGAACTTCCCACTTGACGGTTCTGCTTCTCAAAAGCTAATGCACGCTGATATGCATCAGAAACTATCATTGGATCAAACATGTTAATAGAATCCATGATCTGGACTCTTAAACCACTAATATATCAAGAGACAAGCTGATCTTCTGTCTCTTGAATGTCATTCCTTCCAATTAACTGGTAAAATTCGGTTGTATAATCTTTAACAAATTTGAACCCTGTTTCAGATTATGTAACCGCTGGTACATCTGTCGTTAGTAATTATAAGGAATAAAATTAGCCCTCATGCACTTCTTCCTCTTCTGCCAACTCATGATCCTTGGCTTTCTAACCCTCTCCCTAGTCAGTTTCAATTGTTGCCACCACACGAACACCCTACCACGAAGTTTGGTAGCGATCAAAGAACCCCTCTTTTTTTCAGAGACTTCTTTGAACTCGAACACCTCTTCAACTGCAACAAGCCAATCAATGAACCCCTCAGGACTAAAAGTATCCCCGACAAAATCAGGAATATTGACTCTCATTCCAGATTCCCAACGCCTGTTATCCTCCCTTTGATTTCGCCTTGGTCGTCTTCCTGACTGATCATCAAAAGACGAATCGCCATCCTCCCCAAATGGGTTTTTGACTATTCGTCATCAGTACCCCGAACGTTACCATTACCACGCCTGTTCAACAAATGATCCATCCGGTCAGACAATTGATCAACGAATTGATCAAATCGCTCCTCCATTCTTGCCATAACATGATCTTCCAATTCTTGTTCATGTACCTCATTAAGAGTCATGTTTTTCCGTGGAGGCATCTTAATCAAGAACTTCGGCTCTGATACCAACTGATGTAGACTAAAAAACAAGATAACAAATTGGATCTGTTGATTCTACTAATACCATAAACAATTCTTCCAACAATCGTTGATTCGATTGAATACCGATTATTAGGGTAAAATTTCTTGGCAAACAACTGCCAATGGTTTATTTTTATTAAAACTGATAACCCCCTGGCTAGGGTTACAACAGATTGTTTAAATAGGCTCACAAAACTGAAACGGGCCTAAAAAGATAGATGGGTCGTGAGCTAGAACAAAAACAAGTCCAACAAAAAAATCAAAAAAACAGAAAAATGTAAATAACTCATAGTAAACGAGGGTTTTGGGCTTCGAAAAATCCTTATCCAGCTTACAGCTGGTTACAGCAGCGTCCGCCTCATTTTCTCTTCGATTTGAGTAGTTACGAGCCTGAAACGGCCTTACGGATCAAAAGTTATGGCTATTTGACTGAAGCCCTTTTCTTCACACCTTTGCTTCAAAAACAAGTCAGTCCGTTCTTCCCAATAACTTGGGCGCTCCATCAAATTAGAAGAGCCATGCAAGGCAGAAATAAAAAAAGTAGTGCAACCTTAAGATCATTGATAAAGATCAAGCTTTTTACCCGTATTTTCTGAAAAACAATTTTTTGTGTGGTATGTAAGTAGTTACAAATTGAGAACCAAGTATGTACCCTTATTCCCTTGTCTCGAACAGAATTTCACCATATGTGGGTACTCATTCTGACTTAAACAACCGTCGTTACTAATTTTCCTATCATTTTCTCTCCATGAATGGAAATTCTTTTAGACGACTCTTCCTAATTCATCGCCATTGATACCGAACATAGAGGTTCTGACGTTTCTATGCTTTCTTCTCAACCCACCTTCTTCGAGTAACGTTGGTAGTTCTCCGAGATGCCTCCGGATGTGAATAATGAATTGTGAAAGAATGGGTTTACGTATATCCGTTATGATGTTCGCCTTTCTTTTGAATCGAAATTCATTCGTGTGGACCACACATTGACTTCGCTCTTCAATTACTAACTTTGTCTCTTACTTCCTTTTATTCGAGAATTGTTGTATGGATTTTCTTTTTCGGTTGTGTATCGACCACCGCGAACTTAATGTGCTGACCGTGACCATCTTACAAATTGACGACTTGATAAGTTCCTTGTTTCCTATTGTCTTATAGCCAACACTTATATTCTATCCTTTCCTTTAAGGACCCTCACAACATTCAATTCGTTCCCTCATACCATTGCTTACACGTTAGGTGATTACTATCACTTGTTCTATCTTAGTTGCTATCTTGTTACTTTGTCAAAACCCCGAGCACAAAATGCATTAAGCACCGCCATGGGCTTGTATAAAATTTTTATGAATCTTTATGAAAATTTTACAAATATTTCATAAGTGTTTAAATTACCAAAATGACCTTAAGTTAAAGAGTCAATTCTAACCACCCTCTTGTGTGAAAACCATAACTAATATTTATAATAACACCATGCCCTATCCTTAAATTACCTATTTTATACATCATATTTTAATCACGCCTTAATGATATACCCGATTTAAACTTCGTTTCAATAAATGATTCCTAAAGATTTGAAAATAGACCTTCTACGATCACAACTGTAAACCCGAGTTTCAACAAGTTTTTATACATGCCTTCATCCCAAAAATTTTAAAACTGATACATTGGATTTAACAAATGTTTGATACAAATAGCCCGAAGCTTTAACTTGTTCATTGTTATTATTACAAAGATACTGGTTCACAACACATGAGTTTCCCAAAACATAATGCAACCATATCTTTAGCATGACATCCCAAAACAAAATCACCAATGTATCCTTGGCACCTTATGCTTACTGATCTCCTGAAAAACATTGCTTTAAAACGTCAACAATAATGTTGGTGAATTCATAGGTTTGATAAATCATATATTGTAAGACCACAAGATTTCCCAAGTGTATGATAATGCAACAGATGCAGACATCATATAAATGTAATTACGTTGCCCTAAGCTCATGACACTGAAGCTCGACATAAATGAATACCATATAAATGACCTACATTGCCCGTGATGATGTTCTAACCCGTAACATCCTATGTTCGACATGGTATACGTTCGTTTGCCCAGTGATAGCTAATCACCCGAACGGGGATGTCAATCCCAATAGATCTATTCATAACATTCGCGCTCACAATCCAGTAAATGACAGTTCATGATAATGGGCTCAACTAGGGTTACCGCTACCTAGTCTACACGTAATCATAATATAAAACTTATCCACTTGTGTCCAATTATAAAACAGTGCATGTTTCTCACCCTAAAAACTTATAAAACAAATTTTTATAATTTCCATCTTTTATTCGTGTTTAGCCAAAAACCGCAGCGAAGAAATCGTGATTTTTCATCAAATAACGAATTAAATAAGATTTGGGCTCGAAACAAATAAACAACAAAATAAAACAATACCCAACCAAGCCACCCCATCATAGGCCTGTTATAAGCTTAATCAAACGCACCCTATATGTATTTTTTTATTTTTGGGAATTATAATAGTACTAAAACTCTTATAAATAGATCACTCCCTAAATTATACTATATAACCCAAATCAAACCCACTTCCTTATATTTTTTTTCCTTTCCCACCGGTTCATAAACCCAAACCCAATGCATACAACGACTCCTTTTCCTATCTTTTAGTTATAAGGCGATACATACTATGCAAAAATATTTCATACTATATATATTATATAAAACCACACACTCACGCATGATATCAGTCAAAAAAATATACGCACGCCTCTTTTCTCTTTACTGTTCGAACCATCAGACCAAGAACACCATCATTCAATCTTCAATTATCCTCTAAATCTCCACCATTCTACATCAAATCAAACCTACATTAAACCCTAATCATCCTACACCCATAAAAACCACCATGCATGGAGTTATTGAAGTTCTTGGTTCTTGAAGAATTTACATATTAGGGTTTTCATCAAACCAAAGATTAAGGAAGTAACAAGAGATAATTATTTGGTGTATCTTCAAGATTTTGGCTAAACCAAAAAGCCAATTTTGGGTTCCTTGTGGTCACTTAGGTTCGAATAAACAAGAAAAAGAAGGGAATAAAAGATTTTTTTTATCCTTTGTTGGTTCCTATTGTGGTTGTAATTAATTTTCCAAAACCCATTATATGTAAATTTTTTATTAGTGCATGTGTTTGATTCTTAGTTTTTATGAACATGCACTTTTCTTTTCATGGTATTTGATCTTGGATTGATCATGTACTTGATGTTTAATGATCATGGAATATGTTTTTAGGGTATGTAATGGCATTGCATTAGGTTAAATGGTGAATTGGATGAGTTTTGGATTGAATTAGAAGTAGGATTAAGGGACTGTTTCTAGACAGTAGGTAAACGTGGGTTTATCTAATTTTTTAGCCTGGAGCCTATTAACTAATTACATGGATGATAGATTAACGTCATAGCTTAAATGAGACGAATTGGATGGTTTTGTATCTCCTCCGGATGAGTGAGATACGGCTATTTTACGATAGCTAGTCAAGTCTGCACCTTTGTTTGGAAAACGAGCTTATCTCTAGAATGTTGCACTAAAGTGTTGAGTTTTAAAATATGGCTCTGTAGTATACATCTTAGGCTATCACCTCCAAGTGGAATCACTTCAATAGCTATTGTGGTTTAGGATTTATGGCCGTTTCCGTAAAGGTGTTTGACTTTTGTAAACATTCAGATGTGTATCCTGTTATAAATTATCATTTCCCTTGATTGATAACTAATAAAGGAAGATGGCTTTATATACTGGAAAATAGACTCAAATAATTCTTCAGGTCGAGTAATCACGAATTCAATAGCCCTTACGGTTTAGGAGATATAGATACATCAAGTCGGGTTAAAATCAGAATCTGAGTTTTTACGTCTTTTCTTAAAACATAAAAAGTTTATAACCATGATAGCAAAACAAGAATTAATACATGAAACTTAGTAGATGTTTTATTACCTATTAGGTCAGATTAGAACTCATATTTTGGAGTAAAAATACTTGGTTTAAGTCATTGTGCTATGCCGTGCATATCTTGAAAATATATCTCATAATCATATAAGGAAATTTCAAGCACGTTATTGAATATCAAAATAAAACAAAGTCGCGTCACGTCTTATAGGTTGTGGCTAAATCGTTGGCACTTCATCTCTTAGTTGATTTCTCGCTCTCTCGATCATCTTCTACTTACGGTGAGTTCATAGCCTCGCCTTTATAACTTTAAATGTTTTCTTAAACTCGCGAGGGAGATACATGCTACTTTATCAAATTGAACACCAAGAATTGTTTTCCATTTTATTCTGTGACCCGAATATCAACCGTTGATTGCATTGATTTAAACCTATTCTTGTCATAAGAACACCAATCCCATAACCGTCAACTACCTATGATGGGTAGCGCAGTTACAAATAATATATGCAATGGCTTGACCAACCCTGTTCGTGATGGGGATACGCCCGTTTAGGGACCCCAATGTTTGGACATATTGTATTCGAGATATTTATTAGGAATATAGACAAAACCTTAATGGGGCCTGGTGGTATAATGTATTATTATTATTTGAATCATATGACAAAAATAAGCATGATCTAAAAATGATCCATATTTCATCCATAATCGATGTGTCACGACTTAATTCAATATATCTAGAAATGACTTGTTGATCAACAAGTTCATATATTAAATCACAATTTTATGTATGAGAGTCTAAACTTATTACATATAAACTCTATGATTCACACAACATTATCGTTGACATTAGTAAGTATTATCTTAGGAAATCAAAGATAAGGACTTAGGAGCTTTGGACGTAGGAGGAAGATGCGCTTAATAATGAATTTATGTGTTAAACACTTGATTTCCATTCCTCAAAAACAATGTCTTTATATTTTGTTGAACACTTATGTCTTGTTAATTTTATGTTGGGACCACGCTTGCACTCTGAACTTTCTAATGGAACGGAATATGCTTTATAACGTCTCTTTTTAAGTCGTTCCCTATAATTTATTGACTATTATACTTATTATTAACACTCGATTGTTGGTTCCGCTGCGTGTAAATTTTGGGGTGTTCAAAAGAATTATTGACACTTGAAGTACCTACAGTGAAAAATTCATCGTACAAAGGACCAAAAAGAAGATCCAACTGTTGTTGTGACGGAACAGTTGTATCTGCTGAAGGACAAACATGTTGTAGTTGGGAGACAGGGCTAGAGTTGTCATAATCTAACGCCTTTTGTCATTGGGGAACGAGGCCTAAAGTATTATTATCAACAGACGTCTCTGTCATCTCTTTGATGTCATCAAATCTGAGATGTATAGATCCAACTATCAACAGACGTCTCTGTATCCTACGAGTATGCACGGATCCCCTTTTGATTTCATTTTGTCAAGATTTTCACCATCTCTGGTTAAGTAACAAGTGCAAAAAAAAATGTGAAGGTGTTTAATTGAAGGTTTCCTGTCATTGATGATGTGATATGCCATTTTCTCATGTGTCGGGATGATGATATATCTGTTTTGAGTATAGCATGCGGTTGTAATTGCTTCAGCCCAAAAGAACAAAGGATGTTTAGAAGCTGAGAGTATCGTGCGAGCAGCCTCAACGAGAGTACGGTTTTGTCTTTCGACAACGCCGTTCTGTTTAGGTGTTCGAGGAGTAGAAGTTTGATGCTCAATTCCTTCTTCTTTGAAGAATGCATGGAGTGTCTTGTTTAGGAACTCTGTGCCTCTGTCAGTTCAAACAGAAATTACTGGGGCTTGAAGATTTCGTTGAATCATTGTCAGGAAATCTTTTAGAAATTTTGGTGTTTCATCCTTGGATCTTAGAAATAAAGTCCAAGTATATCTGGAGTAGTCGTCTATAATTACCATAATATATTTCTTTCCATTTATGCTAGCAACCCACATTGGACCACATAAGTTCATATGAAGCAAATTTAGCCGTCTTTTTGAACTTGGAACAACCTTTGTCTTCAAATGAACTTCTTTTTGCTTTACTTACTTCACAAGAAGAACATAGTTGATCCTTGACATATTTCAGTTTTGGTAAACCAATCATGACATCCTTATTTGAAAGTAGGTTGATGTAGTTGAAGTTAAGATGAGAAAGTCTTCGATACCCTAACCAGGCTTGAGTTGGTGACGCTTTAGCCATGAGGCAGATTGGAGTTGATGAAGTCGTTTCTTGAAGGGAAATTGTATAGAGATCAGATCCACGGTTACCGGTAAGTAAATCGTTTCCCTGAAGATCTCTAACAAAACATGTAGATTTCCGGAAAGTAACCTCCACATCCGCATCACAAAATTGACTAACCGAGAAGAGATTGTGATTGAGGCCTTCGACGTAATAAACCCTGTTGATCGAGATATTTCCTTGAACCAAATCTCCATAACCAAGAATTAGAGCAAATTAAGCATTGCCAAACCAAACGGTACCTATATATTTTTCAACAAAATTGCACAATAGCTTTAGATTGCCCGTCATGTGCTTTGTGCATCCAAAGTCAACAATGAATAGGATGAGTTGAACAATATGCAAGAGAATTAAAGGACGATGGAACATTTGACAAAATAAATCCTAAAGAATTTGTGAGTTTCAAGACATTAGTTATCCTAGATACATTCTTTATTGCAAAACTAACTCTCTTTTTCACATTGTCATTCTTAGTTTTAGGCACCCATTTCGTTTTTGTCTTAGGAACCTATTTATATTCTGAGGGGGCATTGTTACTCTATCTACCATTTCCTTGCCTTACTAGTTTTCTCATACAACATCCTATAGTAACTCTTGGATTTCTAGATAGTGGATTCTGATGCAACTGTTTTCTTAGGAGGTTGTTTTGCAAACAAACAGATTTCTTCGGTGAACTTTTGGGTGTCTATCACTATAGGCACTAACTTTAGTCTTCTTATTCTAGCATTTATGCTATTCAAAAAAGTATTAGAAACACAAGCATAATGATTCGAATTAAACATAAACACCATATTTTTCCAACAAGTAAGGCACAAACAGCATTAACATTCAAGTCCTGATTTTAAACTATCATTACACATAGTTACAGACTTTGTTTTATTAGAAAAACTAGAAATATCCTATGGTGGTCTTCACATCAGTCTTCGTAAACTTCACGTTGACTATGTTAGGACATGACCTTATCTTTCATTTGATGTGCACCTAAGTTGTGGTCTACTAACATTAGTTTTGTGAATTATCTTCAGAAGAGGTAGACCCGCGCGGGTTAGTATCGCCTAAAGTCTGAGGCAACTGTGGTGCTCTAGTTTGTGTTGATCCTAGTTTTCATTTGATACATCCTGGTTTAAATACATTTTGTTGAAAAATCAGTTTAGCCATCAAGGATCATTTTGACAGATAATATGAACACTCACATAACGAATAATAAGAAAGCAATATTATCAAAACAAGGTTTGTTTCATTCAAACGATTACTATTACACCCAACCTATAACATGGGGCTACACCACAATAGGTGTACTAACTAACTAACTAACTAACCTCTCATTGGAGGAGTTCTATGTATGATGGATAACTAAAACTACACGCGATGATTTCTTTATAAAGGGGAGAGATCATAAGACTTACAACAGGAAATACTTAATTGACACTTACCTACATTAATTAGTAGTTAAACCACAATAATGATATTTATCAACATTATTGCCTTATCATTAAAAACCACATTAATTGATATTAATTCTTGTAACTTCCATAATGTTGAAATAGTATCCAATTAGGGCCCCTCTTATTTCATTCGTCTTCATTTTGTCTCATCAAATTAAGAATCCCAACAATCTTCCCCTATTTGATGAAGACAAAACAAAAAAAAATCGTGTACGAACTTTATCATAAAGCCAAAGCTTCCCCTGAAGTTGAGATGTAATCATCTCCCTGAATGAAACAAATCTTACCTTTGTAGATAAGCTTCCCCTTCGAACTTATGATCATGCCACCACACATATTAATATGACTGCAAATATCATGAAATCTTCTTCCCCCTTTTTGTAATACACTCCAATAGGGCGTGGTAGATACGCACTGGTGACCCTTCCCCCTCAAGTGGTACATGTAATGGTTAAAACAATTAAGCGAAATAAGCTTCCCCTGAAACCCTATGTCTTTACATCTCTATTGAATCTCGAACTCTGTAGGCTCTATGTAGTGATTACTGATGAAGAAAAACTGAGTATAACAAAATTTGTTGAAGAAGTTGAATTTCCCAAAACGTGTGTCATAATGTCTTGCACTGTCCACTGGGGGAAAAGCGTCGAACTATAAGTAAATCTATGAATATAAGTAGAACCGCAACCACTTGACAAAATCCTCATCATATGATCACAAGCACTACAACGTAACTCCTTAAAGGTGATAGCAAGTGTGAGCATAAAGCACCATAAGAAAAAAAATCACACAAGCCCGTGCTAAGATTCATCAAGTCTTCGTCACCCATTGTAAGCACGAACAAGTATCTTAAAAGCCAACCACAACTTAAGATCATGATAAGACACCACGCTGTTGAAACAAACTACGACATCAAATAAGCAATAGTTGATTTCTTCATAATCACCTCTTCAAAAATCTCCAAAACAGCCCTAAGATAAATAAGAATAAACTATTTGAAAAATAGTTCTATTCGAGATCCAAATCCATCCAAAAACCAAAGTTCATGTATTACCCGATATCTGATAAAGCAAGCAGTACGTTCTAAGATATCGGATAACACTAGCGGTACTTTCACAAACACTAGCGGTACTTTGATCTTTTCAGCGGTACTTTCATTTTTCAGCGAGCAGTACTTTAATATAGAGAGAAGTGCACACCAATGAATAAAATTGAATGAGAAGTACCTTCGAACAGTACCTTCGAGCAGTACCTTCATGAACTTGAGCAGTGCCTTCATTCTTCATAGAAACCCTTGATAGTAACAATGATTTACAATTGTAGATAGCCTACCAATTAAAGGTACGGGACAATTATAAATATTGTTATATCAATTAACTCAAAAACCCCATAAAACTTTAACCACAAATCGATTTCTTGAAAATTAGGGTTTTAGGGTTTCTTCAAAAACCTTGTAGATCCTAGATCAAGAGCCCCATGGCTCTGATACCACATGTTGAAAATCGTTTAGCCCATCTAGGATCGTTTTACAGATAATATTGAACACGCAGCGGAATAATAAGAAAGCAATATTATCAAACAAGGTTTTTCATTCAAACGATTTCTATTTACCCCAACCTATAACATGGGGCTACACCAACTAATTATGGTGTACTAACTAACTAACTAACTAGACTCTCATTGGGAGAGTTCTATGTATGATGGATATCTAAAACTACACGCCTATGATCTCTTTATATAGGGAGAGATCATAAGACGTTACAAAGGAAAACTTAATTGACACTTATCAACATTAATTAGTATTTAAACCACATTAATGATATTTATCAACATTAATGCTTATCATTAAAAACCACATTAATGATATTTATCTTGTAACTTCCCATAATGTTGAATTAGTCCCAGATTAGTCCCTCTTATTTCATTCGTCTTCATTTTGTCTCATCAAATTAAGAATCCCAACACATACACTACATCTGTGTGATCTTCCCTGATGATTTGATAAGCTCCTTTCTTACCAGTCTTAAGAATTAGCCACTTAATAATTTTTGCAGGTGCTGATCCTTGTGGGATTGAACCCATTTGAAACTCCTCTGAAGAAGGTTTATCCACTCTTTCATCCATGTAAGCTTCTACATCCTCCTCAGTATTAGACCTTGCAGATTCAGACTTGTTCTTCTGCAATCCTTTCCTTGCCAAAGATTTTCTTATATTGTATCTCAAAATTGGTTGTTGAACTTTAAATTCCTCTTCTCTCTTTACAGACTCATCTTTAGTAACATCAGGAACATCAGTAATCTTTTGTTTCTTAAACACCTCTGCTTGAAGATTTATACCTGTTCTCTTCAACTTTGATGCTTCAAGCTCTGAGTTCATAGGAATAAACTTTTCTACCTTCTCTACACACTTATCAAACTCTTCCTTCAGCTCATCAGGTTTCAACTTCTTCAGCTGACCCATTTTCTAGTTATTACCTTGGCTTTTTAAGTACTTGATCATGTACTCCCTTTGCTCAGCTTGAGTCATAGGTCTGTTTCTTCTATCTCTCTCTGTTCTTTGTACAGCCTCTTCTTCTCATTGATTAATTCCACCATCTTCTTAGCAAAATCATCACTAGAGAAATCAATTGATAACACTTTGCTGGACAGATCTCTATTTGCTTCCAGCTTGGCTCTTACTGAATCCTAATCTTCTTCTGTATAGTACTTTGCAGCTTCTTGTACTTGAGCCATCCTATTCTTTTGAGTTTCAGACAGTTCTAACTCATCCTGCACTCTCTTTGCAATCAATGCATCCTGTCTTTGCAGTTCAGCTTTTCTTGCATTTTCAGCCTCCTCTTGAGCTTGCAGTCTTACTATTTCTGCCAAACTAGCTTGCTCTTCTCTGATCTGTTTCTTTGTCCTTTTAGACTGAGATTTTTCTTCAAGCACTGCCTTTCCTTCTCTTTGACCTTTCTTTGGAGAGGGAATTATGCTTTCATCACCAGAATTAACTTCATCATCTCCAGACTTAATTTCTTCAAAGGCAGTATTAACATCTGTGAAACCAGTATTAATTCCTTCACCAATAAATTGTATTGCATACCAATTAAGGTAAAGGACAATATAAATATGTTATATCAATTAACTCAAAAACACCATAAAACTTTAACACACAATCGATGTCTTGAAAATAGGTTTTTAGGGTTTCCTTCCAAAACGCTTGTAATATCCTAGATCAGAGCCCCATGGGCTCTGATAACCACATGTTGAAAAATCGTTTAGCCCATCTAGATCTTTTTACAGATAATATTGAACACCAGCGGAATAATAAGAAAGCAAATATTATCAACAAAGTTTTTCATTCAAAAAAACGATTTCTATTTACCCCAACCATAACAGGGCTATACACCAACTAATATGGTGTACAACCAACTAACCTAACTGACTCCATTGGGAGAGTTGCTATGTATGGAATGGATATCTAAAACTACACGGCCTAGATTTCTTTATATAGGGAGAGATAGAAACGTTACAAAGGAATACTTAAGTGACACGTATCCAACATTTAATTTGTATTTAAACCAACATTAATGATATTTATCACAAACATTAAATGCTTATCATTAAAAACCACATTAATGAATCATTTATCTTGTACCTTTCCCCATAATGTTACTAGTCCCAAGATTAGTCCTCTTTATTTCATTCGTCTTCATTTTGTCTCATCAAATTAAGAATCCCAACACATTTGTGTTTCTTACAGCTTGCCTTGCTGTTTGAGGTAAAATATGTGTAGTGACTGGTTTTGATAAACCCTCTGACACATTTGTTTTGAGAACCGACTTTGTCTTTGAAAAACTTTTCCTCTCAAGAGAGTCTGAAAAGGAGCCGGTTTCCCTAAAACTAATGGTTTTAGAATCCTTTGAGCATTTGGTTGTCAAACAACAGATGGTTTATCAAACTTAGTTTCCACATATTTTCCTTTGCATTTCTCAATGAGTTTCTTTAACTCACTTATGGGAATGTTCTTGTCTTGTAGTTGAGCTTTCAAATCTTGTATTTCAAAATATTGTTCACGTTCTTTTAGAAATACATTTGATGCCTTTTCTTAGCAAACTGTGTCATTTTTCATTTGTTCTTGACATTGTTGTAAAGCAAGTTCAAGAGTAATCGAGTGTTTTTCAAATTTAGCAAAACTTTGTAAAAGCTTAGTATAAACTTTTTACTAACAGTTTCAGTTTGTTTCGAAAGCTTTTGTGCAAGACATTCACATTCTTTCACTTTATGAAGATATAAGCATTGCATTTAGTGTGAGCATCTAAATCAGATAACAAATGCAAATAAGAACACATAACATCATTAGACACACATTCTTGCAAAAGTATATCATACATGTTTGAAAATTCTGCTTTATCAGATTCAAGTTTGTCAATTTCATTTTCAAGGGATTCAACGTACTTTAAATCAGCATGCATTTCTTGCTTAAATTCATGAACAAATTTGTTTCTCTTGTGTATATTACTTAAGTCTTGTAGTCAACTACTGAACATTACTCGATTTATTGAATCATTACTTGGATTTCGGAACTAATACTTTTAAATGTTGTAACGCTTCTTTTTCTTACTGAAATATTTCTTAAATTATTTCAATACTGCTTTTTCTTAAACCTATGAATTCACTCAACATTATTGTTGACGTTTTGCATGTATTTTCTTAGGTTATTATCTTGATAGCTGAGCATTGGGAGCATTTGGATGCGCGGATATCAAAACTTTAAAGGCTTAGTTTTTCTTCACATTAGATAATCATTTTTCTTTAAATATACAAAGGAGTCATGTTTAAACTCTTGTAACTTTTGTTAAATAGGAAATTATTGGGACCTGAATTTACTCTCATTTACTTAAATCGAATGTGACATTTTATTAAACGTCTCTTTTGAGGTCGTTTTCTATAACTTGTGTATATGAACTACGAAGTAGCACCCTAAGTGGTATATCCATTGCGTTGTGATTTTTAGGGGTGTTACAGAATGGTATCAAAGCATTGGTTATAGAGAACTAGGTCGTTTTCAAAACCTAAACTATAACTGTTTTTCGAAAAATTTTAAGAGACTTTTACCGTTGTCCGATATCCGCGCACGCTTGCTCCCAAGTTACTTATATGCTCTCTTTTGCATCCTTATTGATATTACATGGATAATGAGCATATAACACTTAGTTATGACTTCGCTCTCTTATGTTTATTTTATGACGCCTTACTATTTACCTTATATCGGTTGGTTATATATATATTGACCACTCTGATCATCGCGTACTTCTTGTTTTCCTGTTTTCTCACTTGAACATCAATACTAGTATCATATAAGGATACCCGTACGTATATGAGCTACCTTCTTTTAATCTCTTATGCTCATCTTCTGGTTTACCATTATCTAATTATATAGAAGTGATTTGTATGAGTCTAACTATTCAAGGTTACTGTGTCGCCTTGGTTTTATGGCTAGGGTGATTTGAAATTTGGATTGGATGAGTATGTCTACTCATGTTATATTGTGATTAGTATCGGAGGGGTACGCCTACCCACATGTTGTGGAATCACTGTCTATGCTTTTTAATTGATCTTGGTTGATGCTAGTGCTAAACCTAAGCTAATGTGAATCGTCTACTGTAATAATAAACTCACATATTGTATAGTACTATATACGTCTTAATGAGTTCGTTTACTACAATATATTATGAGCGATGCGACTAAACTCCGAAAAACACTTACCGACAGTTAGCTTGTATTTCCTATTTGATGGTATTGAAAATTCGAGGGTTAGTTTTTGTCAATTCCGCTAGTTATTTTCTCGATCGACTCCGAGTTTGAACACTCTTCTTATGCTTTTGAATCGCATATATTGCTTCATAATCTATTGTTTTGAAGTCTTCCATTCGATGGGAGTACTACTTTATCTTGTCACCTTGGATCATGCCGTCTTTTGTCACATACCTTTGGAACGTGATTGACTAACGTCTTATTATTCTTCTCGTTACTTCTTATGATTTTGAAGAATCATGTTGTCAAGTAGACACTCCTTTTTACTTATTGTAACATTGCTTTGATATTTGATTTTGTGTTGGCTATACTTAAGTAGGATGATTTATAATCATCTTATGGAAATGAATTGGGACGCTTCTTCATTTGAATAAGGAAATTATAAACCGCCGAACCATAAGTTTATAATTCTTCATTACATGGATTGGGACGCCTCTTTATGTAAGTGACGAATTTTGAATGAGCGGGCTTATGTGTATTCGACTTAGCGTGTGTTCGTCCGTACGAATCATTCTTTGGGATATGAACTCCTTTCGACTCGTACTTTGTTATATGAATTTTTCCGACTGTGTATCAACCGTCGCAAACCCTATGGACATAAGTCGAATAGAGCACCGGGACGACGCTCCCTTAATGTGGGAGGACTGTAGCATCTCGTATTTTACGGTCAATATTTTAACCAAGATCTAAATTCCATTTCAAATTTTTAAGGAATTTATTATTTTGTTTTTAGCCGTTTTATCGAAAATCGTCGTTTTAGCTAGTTACGAAGCGTGCCTTGAATATTTATCCATTTTAACGTTTGAGAAATCAATAATTCTATATTTTAGCTTCGAAAACTTATTTGTTTTTCATTTTAATACTTTACGACTTTTATCCGCGTTTGGCCGAAACCGCGTCAAAATAGTGTTTTTAAATTTTTTAATATTTTAACTACGTGTTTTAAAAACAAATATTGTGGTATAAATGTTTTAGAAAAATAAAAATAAATATATAATTTATAAACATAACATATAAACCAAACACACTCTTTAATTGTTTTAGGCTCTATCAAAACTAGAAACCAAACACCCCCTTACCCTCTTAACCATATATATAACCCAACCTTTTATTAAAAACACATAGTACACACTTTATAAAAAAAATCAGTTTCTTTTCTTCATTCTCCTATGGTCGACGAGCATAAAGAACCTAACACCACCATCACCTACAATCCTTCAAATCTCTATCAAAATCAGTCCTAATCTATTCCAAATCAATCACAAACTAAAACCTAATCATCCCTAACAACAAATAACCACATGCATCAAGATTTTTCAATTTCTTGATTTTCTTGGATTTTGATTTTTAAGGGTTTTGATCAAATTAAATGTAATTGGTGTTGAAAGGGTTTAATTGTAAGTGTTTTAACAACATTAGAATAACAAAGCAAGGTTTTTGGTCTCTTTTGGGTCCTTGTGGTGTTCGGCAACAAGAACAAACCCAAGGAGGGTTTTTGTTTGATCATTAATCTTCATTCTATTGTGTTGTAAGTATGTTTTAAAACCCTTATGCATTGATTTATTTTAAAACTTATGCATGTGTTTGATTTTGCTCTAGATTCACATGCATGATCATGTTTGATTGGTGATTTTAATTATCTTTTGTTATGATGTTTTAATATATGAGATATGTAGAAGAGATTAGGATGGCATTGCATAGGGTTTGATGTGTTGAAAATTAATGTTTGGATAAGTTTTGAGAGTATAGTAGGGGTTGTTTTAGATCAGCAGCTAAATCGAATTGGTGAGCAATATTTTCGTCTTATGGTCGACTGGGAAATTACATGGTTATATAGATATGGGTCTTAGCTACATGTGGCTAATTGGATGATTTATCAACTCCTCTAGATGAGCGAGTTATGGCTATAATACTAAAACTAGTCAAAATCCGAGTCTCGGACTTCTTAGGGTAAAAAGTCCTAATTTTTTTACTATAACATATTAATAGGCATAACTTTAGGTGATAGGTAAATATTTAACTTAAACGTGAGCGGTGGTTTTAGCCCTTACGGTTAAACGGTTTGGGAACTATGCCAAAATTTGTGTTTGGTAGGAAAACTTAGGACTGCTGCAGACCAGAAGTATAAATGGGTTATTTGCAGTAGACTTTTGCCCTGAGAAGGTCTGAATTATTTGATGGGATTATAGAAATAAGTTCAAGGTACATGTTTCGAATTGAATAGGGCGATATCTCCTCTGGATGAGTGAGATATGGCCATTTTTACAGAAACTGGACGATTCTGGAACATCGTTTGGAAAACAAGTTAAACTCCAGGTTAACACTCTTAAATGTGAGAAAGGGAAAGTTGATCTCAGTATTAGACTCATAGACTTAACACCCTCAATTGATTCACCTTTATAGCTATCATAGATTAGGATTTAGTCCATTTTCATAAGGGTTTAAAATTCTGGAATAGATCGGTTTGATAGTCGGGTTACTATAAATTTCATTTTCCTATGGCTTTCTAAACTTTTTTAGAGGATGAGCCTTACATTTTTGAAAACTAGACTCAAAGGGATTTCTAGATGTGAAAGCCTGATACTGAGATCATTTTTGGGCTAAGAGATATGGGGTCATTAAATTGGGTTAAAAACAGAATCTGAATTTTTACGTTATGAATTGAAATCTAGAACGTGTAGATACACATAGGTAAAATAAGAATTAAGGGATGAAACTTAGTAGGTGTTTTATTACCTATAAGACCATGTTGAACATCTATTTTGGAGTACAAATACTTTGGGTAAGTCATAATGCAATGTCGTGCATATCTTGAAGACATATCTCATGATCATGTGATTATTTTTACGTATTGACTTCTTTTATTATACTAAGACGCGTCACGCCTTTTAGGTGGTGCTTAGGCGTACTTTTCTCTCATCCGAAGATTCTTTTAGGTGGTTTACTTTATATTAATAAGGGCATAATTTATTTGTCACCAATAATAATAATAATAAAATCTTTAGAGGAATTTAGGAATAATAGGAGCGAAAAGTTAAGATTATACTTACACAATTAGCATTTATGAGTAGTGTTAGTATCTTATCTTATATTTGGCTGTGATTTCGTTTTAAGCTTAGTTTGGGGATTGTGAAAATCAAGGATGACGAACTCCCGTTCTTAAAGCCTTTAAAAGAATATTATTTAATTGTTATCTTAGTTTTTATGTTTTACGTTTATCGAGGTTCATACAAAGTCATTAATATTCCTCGATCACACCATTGGAAAGAGCACGAAATTTCGAGTCCAACGGTACCGGCCATTCATATTTAAACTTTTTTATTTTGAACATTTTTCGTCCCTGTTTGAACCTTTAGTTATAATGAACCTGGTCCAAGTTTATCAAAGGGTATATATTAAATTTTACATTCTATTATTGAAGCTATGCTCTAGCACAGCTGTAAGCTTGCTAGAGCTATGCTTCTATACCAAGAGGTCCCGAGTTCGAATATGCAGAGGGTAAAATCCCCTCATGACACGTGGGCACACGTGGCTAACACGTGAATCTACATGGCATGCCACGTGGCGGCCTGACCCGACCCGACCCATGACCCGACCTGACCCGGCCCATGACCCGCCTGTTGACTGGCGGTCAACCACCATTGACCAGTGGTCCGGCGGTGGTCAACGGTGGTTTGCCACCGTTGAACGTTGTTGACTGCCATCGTTGACCGTCGGTGACCACCGTTCACCGCCACCATTGACCGCAGTCGACCACTGTTGACCGTCACTGTTGACCGGTGTTCCGGTGGTGGTCCGGTGACTATGCCGGAACAGTGATTACGCCATGTGGCACCACTCAGGTGGTGACACGTGGCATGCTAATGATTGATGGCAGGTTGTGCAGGTACGAGGTACTGTAGCAATACGAGGTTGTTGGATCGAGGCTTCTGATAGGCTGACATGTCATCATATGATTGGTGGATCTAGCTGTTATTAGCTGGCGTACGAGGTACGCTTGTTTATAACACGGGGTGGGCTGAAATTACGAAATTACCCCCATATTTGCACTATAACAGTTCTTGATGGCTAGAAAAGACGAAAATACCCCCACACCCCTTTGGGCCTATATAACACAGACGCAGCAGCAGATGAATGGGAGTTAGGATTTTGTAGTTTACTCTTAAATTTTAGTTTTTAGTGTGTAGCTTTTAGATTATATAGTTTTTGCTTATTTCAACTTTGGTAAAAGCTTTTCTAGCTTATTTGGTTTATTATAAAAGATCCTTTGAGCTTATTTATGAAAGATGGAGGTTGGTTAATTGCTTATTTTGTCTGTGTTTACTTATTTCCTTTTCTTTTCTTTAGCTTATTTTCTATTTCAAGTTAGCTATCTTTTAGCTTATTTGATTGAATCTAAGCTTATAGATCTAAATAAGCTTTTGCTTATTTCATCTTTTAATCTCTTTTCTTTTCTTTTCTTTTTCAAAAGTGCTTATTGTTTGATTAAGCTCGATTCGAATGCTAAAAAGGGTGTCATGAGTCTCCTACTCGACTTATTCATTAAGTCTTGAGCACGTTTATCTTCGAGAGTTTATTATTTAGCTTATTTAGTCATAAAGTTCTAAACTTTACTAGTTTTTCTTATAGCTTATTAAGCTAGGGCTTCTTTCGAAGGGTACTTGTAGCTTATTTGAAAAGTGGCTTATTTATAAGCTTATATTCTTCATCCTTTCTTCGAAAAAGCCGTGATAGCTTTTTAGCTTATTCTAGTTTTTATTTCAAAAGTAGTTATTTTTTATATAGATTTTAACTAGTTTTATTTTTTTACAAAATTTAGTTTTCAAAATAGCTTTTTTTTTCTAAAAAGGTTTTTTATCTTATTAGCTTATTTTGTCCTAACTTTTTATGTCTTATTTCTTATTCCATCTTTCTACATTTAAGGCCGGAGCTTAAGGGTCTTATAAGGTTGATAAATAGATAAAGTTTTGGTCTTTATTGTTTTTATGAAAGTAATTAGTAGATAAAGTTGACACCTTTATTTGCTAATTAGCGAAGTAGAGCTTAAAAGTGATAAACGTATTTGTTTATTAAGTTTGTAAGATCGGGTAGTTATCGTTTATTTGAGGCTCTTCAATTTGGTCCTATTTTCTATCATTTTTCAATTAAATAGTGTAGTTTAATTTAAAATGTTTTACTTTGCTTATTTGATCATGATGCGTAGTGAGTAGTTTAACTTATGTTTGCTAAGTGATTAGTGATTTGGAATTTAAGTGCGGTTTTAAAAAGGTTTAAAAAATTAATAGTCAATTTACATACCGTCATTTACTTTTAATGCAATTTAAATACTTGTCATTTATTTTAAAAAGCATTTTACTTTACTTGTCATTTAATTTCTTGAAACTTGTTTTCTAAGGATTTTAATTCGTTAAACCTAAGCCCGCACTTAAGGAACATTTCACGTCACTTAGCAAGCATATTTGTCATTTATATATTTTAGATCAATTTTAGTTTAATCTTTTAGTTTTTAATCTTAGAATTAATATTAGTTTAATTTTTAGTTTAAAAATAGTTTAAAACCAAAACCAAAAACTTTTATGACAATCAAGCTCGATTTACAACTTGAACGTAGATTTCCATTCATCTCTCGCCGAGGAAAACGATACCCATGTTGATTACTTTTTATTCTTTCCTAAGAATAATTTTTATGATACTTAGCTTGCGTATACGTATATGTATTTCTATAAGTATATATATTTTATATCGGAGTGTTTATTTGATGCGTGTAAAAACGACTAACATCAAAATGATGTCGTTGCCGGGGAGAGGTGTAGCGATTTTTACGGGATTGTTTGTGTTCGAGCCTTGAAGATCCTTTCTTCGAAAAAATATTCTCCTTTATCCTCTTACTACATTTAATTCATATCTTCTTTATCCTCTTATCCGTTTAATTCTTCGACATGTCTTCGTATAACCATTTTGGTTGCTCGTATTGTGGAGGTCCATTTAATGGTGGAAACTGTCCGAGTTGTAGCAATGTAGGATCCAGAAATGAGTTTGTCTATGACCTAAATCCTTATGCTTATGATGAAATACCGAACTTCTTCAACCAACCTCCACAATACCAATACAAGACATACTCGTGTGAATTTTGTGGAGGGAATTCTCATCCGGGTTACGATTGTCAAACATGGAACACACCCGTCTTTGATCAGGGTCCCTGTTACAATCAAAACTTTGGATTTAACCAACCTATTATTTTCCGAGTCAACCACAACAATTTCCTTGTGAAAATTGCGGGGTTCTTCATGAAAATTTTCAGTGTCAACCGATGAACCAAAATTTCAATTATTCTAATTCATTCAGTTTTGACCAAATTCAATCCCAGCAGTAGTTCGACAATCATCAGCCTTACGAAATTCCTGAAGTCATTCCTTTCTTTGATAGTAAAACAAAGAACGAGCTTTATAAAATGATGGAAGATTTTACGAAAAGAATGAATCAAGAGTTACATAAGCAGGAGGTTTTACTTGCAACTAAAAGAGAGCAAGAATTACTTGCCCAAAAGCAAGCAGCTCAGGAAAAGCAAGTTTCCTCACCAAATTCTGTCTTTTGTCAAATAATTGAAGAAATATGTGGCATAAAAGTTTGTGAAGATCAAAAGCAAAATATGGAAGATACGATGCTAGATCTGCTTGAAATTTGTCGACAAAAAGAGCTTTATTGTATGCATAATAATGTTGAAGATCTAATTGAATGTGCTCTTAATTCTAAACTTCTCTCTATTAATTTGAATTCTCAACATCTCAATAAGGAAAAGCAGGAAGTAAAGAATATCGCAGAGCCGACAGCTAAACATCAAACTCGTATTACATCGTGTTTGCAGAATTTCAAAGTTATTTCTAAGGAGAGTACTATTCCTTTGAATAAAACACCTCAGATTTCTCCGGTTAATGCAATCACACACGATTTACCAACCGAAGAACCCGAGGACTCTCTCATAATAGGGAATGAGGAACTTAGCACTATTCCTGAAAAGGAATAGGATGAATTCATAAAGTCCAGTGTTGAGGACCTTATTCCAATCCCAAGAGAGTTTGAGGATTCATCCAGGAGTGTTAGTGAGAGCGTTTTACCTTTGAGTGATGATTTCTCTCCCATTTTTGAGGAAAAATCTGTGACTTTCTCTAACCCGCTTTTCGATTCAAATGATTTTACCTCTAGTGATAACGAGTTACTATCCGATGAGGACGTTTCGGAAAATGTTAAAATTTACTCGAACCCTCTTTTCGAATTTGACGACGAATATATCTCTAGTGACGTAAATCCTCTTTTTGATGAGGTGTTAGAGAACATCGAGAGTAAGGACTCTTATGTTTCTAACCTTGATGAGCCGGTTTTGTTAGTCACACCTCTTTCCGATGCTAATGAGGATGAGTGTTTCGACCCAGGAGGCGTAATTGATGAAATCGATGCTTTTCTAGATATGGATATTTCTACGGATATTGAGAACGGTTATCATGATTCGGAGGGAGATATAATCTATCTTGAGAGTTTGCTTATTGATGACACTAGCCCTAATCTCCCTCCCGAGGTGTTTTTAGATCATGACCCAAGAAGCTTAAAGGATGAACCTGATAATGATGATTTGATGACCGAGGACAAAGTTTTCGACCCCGGGATTCATGAGAAGAGTTTTTCTCATCAGGTAGATTAGGTGCATCGGGCTTCCGTCATGATTCCTATCTCTTCACTCGTAACCATAGCCT
>BQNB010018417.1:0-15000 GCA_026074375.1 Tanacetum coccineum | reverse complement strand
TCCTTTAGCACACTCACTTATCTCAAAAGTATTCTCCATCTTTTCAAACCAATGACAAAGCCCGACAGCACCTTCAGTCCCGTGAAATTGCGTGGGACCACATTTCATAAATTCAGCGAATGAACATTCTCGAGCCACTGGTGCAGTCACTGGGCCTCCAGCTAGACCTCCAGCTCTGGTTGCTTCTTCTCTCACTCTTTCTTGTTCAGCTCTAATAGCCGCTTCAATTCCATTTCGCACAAGTTGACCGACGGCCTCTTGGGTCAAAGTAGGTTGAGGGTTGGTTTGGGATCTTCTTTTTGGAGCCATGGTTCTGTCACGACACAAGGAAAATCATGGTGAGTACTCATACAATTATATGGCTATAATGTGTACAAATAGTCTGATCACAACATGAATTCAATAATCAACATCATACAAAAGGAAAGAAATCACAACACAACAAGTAAAGATCAAAAGTAGTCATTTGCCATTCATTACAAGAATTAGTACATGTTTGCATTGTTTACCAAAATATGACTCATGTCATCACAAGAAGGAATACCAAGACTACTAACCGACATGCCGGTTTAGTGATTACTTCAACAAAATAAAAGTACTACAAATGAAACTAAACAACTACGGGTCACATGGAGATCTACGTGACTCTGAGGGCTGTGAGTCTTTGGCAACAACAGCATCATCACCCTCGTCATCTTTTTCTTCCCCAACATCTTTAACTACAGCAGTGGTATCAACACTCTCACCACCACGATCACCAGCAGCATCAGCACGGACTACATTATCCCTAACCCCAGCTTGTTTTTAACAAACTGAAGCTTGTAGATTAAGCTTTTAAAAGCAAATATTGTCCTTGTTTAAGCAAAGGACCAGGTATGTTTTCATTTTTATGTTTTTTACCTTAAAATCTGTTGTGCTTATTAAACTGCTTATTCTCTTGCTTATACTTGTTGATTATTACTTATTTAGTCTTATTAGATCTTATTGATGCTTATTAGTTATATTTTTTAGCTTATGAGTCATTTGAATGGTGTTTTCATATAAACTGCCTTATAAATTGTCTCAAAACTACTTATTCTAGTTTGCTTATTTCCTGTGCTTATTCTGTGTTTTTTCTTGCTTAATTATCTTATTTCAGCGGTCATGCTTAATCTGTTTTCACTTTTTGAATCATTTTACAACTTGTTTTAGCTTAAAATGCTTAATCTGATTTTAAAGGGGTGTTTGGCACAAGCAGTTTTAACTTAGTTAAGACTGCTTGGGTTAATTTTCTTCATTTAATTAGATTTAAGAAGCTCTAAATTAGTCTTAATACTAGTTTTAATTAGTTGGAATTAAGTCTTTCTTAGTTTTGAATGTAGGTTTTTAAGTTTCTAAGTCTGCTAGTTTAATTTGGTTTCTCAACTGCTTATTTGATAAAGTTCCTTCAGAGCTTGTTTTATTTGTATTTTGTGTCCCAAATAAGTGTCTAATTCCAATGTTTTTTTTTTTAGGTTTACTAAAATGTGGAAGACTCAGAGTGTAATTTTTGAGCAAAAACATGTCAAGTAGTAGTTCATGGCTTGTTCTTTTAAAGTCCTTATTTGCAGATCAGTTTAGGATCATTTCCTAGCTTTGATTAGGTTAATTTTTGCTTCATTTAGCTTATTAAAATTTGTTCTTAATCTATTTAGTCTTTAGGCTTTTTAGCTTGTTTATTAAGTCTTAGTTTTAAAGTTTAAAAGAGTCTTTACACAAATAATTCCTTAAGTCTCACTGATATGTGTTTAATCACATATCATTTTTCCTTATTAAAATGAGCTTAAAAGACCAAAAATATATGAAAAATGCATTGTATATGTGTGTTTTCTGATTTATGTCTTGCAGGTAACAGATTTACCAAAAATGGATAAAAACAAAGCCAAAACAGACAAAATCGAGCACGGGATTAGAAGAGTGTGAAGAAATTAAAGCCGAAGGCATATACATCTTTAAATGGGCTACCCGTACCCATTTTATTAGGCCAGGTCAGCCCATTAAGATTTACACCTTATAAATATTTAAGCCTAAACCTAAGTCTAAAATCCAAGTCCAAATCCATTTCCATAAGACCCTTATCCTGGCCCAATCTATATAATCAAAAGCCCATTACCCAAATCCAATCTCGGGTTAAAGGTCAAGTAAACACTTGGTCAAATTTACTATTCCTCCATCAATTTTCCCTACTTTCACCTTGCATAACGTAAATAAAACCATGGTATTAGGTAAATCCCTCTCCACCAATCATACACACACGAACCCTTCTAGAAGCTTATCTAACATGTCTGACACCACTTATGACACAATGGCAGTCCCCAAGAACCTCATTGGCTAAGAGGACGTGGTGTTGATCTAAGGGTGGATTAATGATTGAATGTGAATCAAGGGCTTGGATTTAAGCTTAAAGATGCTCCTATTGCTTCTGGATCCTTCTCCCCTCATCTATAAAAGGAGGCTCAATCACCAGAGATATTATCTAGGTAAGGTAGTTGAGGAGTAGTTGTTATTAGTTTGCTTTTAGCTTAATTTTTGCTTATTTTAATGCTTATTGTAATTTCCTTTCAAGTTTTAATGTAATCTTTCAAGTTTTAATAAAATTCAAGCTTTCTTACAAATCTGTCTTTACATTACTGTTTTACTCTAATGCATTTTAGCTTAATCGTGTTTTTAAAAGTCATTTAAATAAGCTCATAAGCTTTTATTTACTACACAAGCTGTATTCTGTTCATCAACTCCCTCAAAAATTACCTCAGCTTATTTTTGGATGATAAGCCAAACATGGATGGGCTTATGGACCTTACCAACTTGTTTTTAACAAGCTGGAGCTTGTAGATTAAGCTTTTAAAAGCAAATATTGTCCTTGTTTAAGAAAGGACCAGGTATGTATTCATTTTCATGTTTTTTACCTTAAAATTTGTTTTGCTTATTAAAATGCTTATTTACTTGCTTATATCTATTGATTATTGCTTATTTAGTCTTATTAGATCTTATTGATGCTTATTAGTTATAGTTTTCAGCTTATGAGTCATTTGAATGGTGTTTTCATATAAACTACCTTATAAATTGTCTCAAAACTGCTTATACTAGTCTGCTTATTTCTTGTTCTTATTTCTGTGTTTTTCTTGCTTAATTGTCCTTATTTCAGCTTATACTTAATCTATTTTCACTGTTTAAATCATTTTACAACCTGTTTTAGCATAAAAATGCTTAATCTGATTTTAAAGGGGTGTTTGGCACAAGCAGTTTTAACTTAGTTAAGACTGCTTGGGTCAATTGATCATGTAGTTAGTTTAAGAGCTGCCTAATTTAGTCTTATTAATAGTTTTCTTATATGGAATTAAGTCTTTCTTAGTTTTGAAGTTATAGTTGCTAGTCTAATTTGAGTTTCTCAATGCTTATTTGATAAAGTTCTTTAGAGCTTGTTTTAATATTTTTTGTTTTTGTGTCCAAATATGTTTTAATGCCACCTGTTTTTAGTTTCAAAATGCGGAAGAACCTTAGATGAATTTTTGAGCTAATAAATACGACAAGTAGTAGTTCATGGCTTGTTCTTTTAAAGTCCTTATTTGCAGATTAGTTTAGGATCATTTCCTAGCTTTGATTAGGTTAATTTTTGCTTCATTTAGCTTATTAAAATTTGTTCTTAATCTGTTTAGTCTTTAGGCTTTTTAGTTTGTTTATTAAGTCTTAGTTTTAAAGTTTAAAAGAGTCTCTTAACAAGACAAAATAATAGGTAATATAATCAGTTTTCACCTTCCTTTCTAGCTCTATTTTCGAATTTATTTTCCCAATTATAGCTGATTAGTGTATTGTCTGAGTCATGAATCGTATCTGTTTTTAAGTTTTAGCTTTAAAATTTGCTGATGAGTCTTAAATTAAGCTGCAAATCTGTCCCTTTATCTTAAAAAGCCAAAAACAGTTAGTAAACTGTCATTTTAATCAAGTCTTTTCTAGTTTAGTATCTTGTCCAAATTTCCTATTTCTAGCTTTTAAGTTCTCTTTGGTTTTCATTCTCAATCTGTTTTCATGTTTTAGCTTATTCTATGTGTTAACTTGTCTTAAATCTAGCTTAAAATGATGGTCTTAAGTCCTTAGAAACTATCCTTGAGTCTGTTGTCTTTCTTGCTTTTTAATGTATTTCAGCTTATTTGTTATGCTTATTTTTAATCTTTTAAGCTAATTAGGTCTAGCTCATTAACTGTTTTCAGCTTATTTGTTTTCATAAGTGCTTATTGTGTCTAAATGCCCAACAGTTTTAGCTCTAAGTGTTCTTAAGTCTTAATAAGCCATAACTGCCATTTTCAAGAAGCTTTTTCTAGCTTATTATTAAGTTTTAGCATAAAGTCCATTTATTAAATTAGCTTATTTTTACTTACATTTTAGCTTCTTCAAAAAGAAAAATAAAAAAAAAGTTTTATAAAAAAGAAAGGTCACAGGTTTCGAACCTGTGACCTCTCCTTCACACACACAACACCCTTACCATCTGCCCTGTGGACTTTTTCATTCTATGTTTGTTTTAGTTTTTACTTATACTAGTTTTAGATTTAGCTTATTTGGCTTATTTGCTTTTTAACTGCTTATTTGAAACTGCTTATTTAGTAATTTTTCTTTATAAACCACCTTTTTAGCTTATAGAATTTTTATAAATTTTCTAAAAAAATTTAGGATTTAGTTTTATATTTTTAATTTCACTTTTAGTATTATTTACTTTAAAAATAGTTTTAAATAGTTAAAAAAAATCAAAAAAATATTTTCTTTATTTTAAAAATTAGTTTAATACATTTTAGATTAATTAATTTGCATTTTAAGTTTTAAAAGTTTAATTTAATAAAATTTTGTTTATCTGTTAGTCCATTAATTAATCGTTAAGTATTTAAATGTCGTTAGATTTTTAAGTTGCCTTTATTTCTAGTCTAGCTTGCCTTTATGTGCTTTCCTTTTGCGTTATTGGTTTTAGAATCCGAAATCAAATCTTTAAATGATAATCAAGCTCGATTTGCGACATAAACGTGAATTTCCATTCACCTCTCACCGAGGAGAACGATACCCGTGTTGATTACTTATTATTATTTCCTAAGAATAATTTGTATGATACTTAGCTTACGTATATGTATTATGTATTTATTATATATATTATATATATTAAGAGGGGTTTTTGACGAACATCACTCACTGAGCTCTTTACTTCCAGGTTTCAAATCTTCAGGCTGCTATCACAGCTCAAAATGATCATCTAACTAGATGGGCTAAGTCTTTTGCTTCACTGGACTGGAGTGTTGGTCTTAGGATGACCAGGATTAAAAATACTCAGGCAACCATTAAGTCTGATATTGTATCTCTAAAGACTAACACTGCTGACATAAAGGCAATGATGACTTAAATCTTTTGTGTCTGCAAAGGACAGCCTTTCTCTGCCCCCTCTAGAAGTGTGCCTATACCAACACTTGCCATCACTAGAGTTCCTGCAACTATTGGGGGAGAGTTCATCACACACTGCATCAATAAGTCTATTTGGTCCAAGTCCTAGACCTTCTCCTGAAATAAAGGCTAAGAAGCAAAAGAAATCAACCACCCTCTCGACCACAAGTTTTTCCCATATATATTTCAATATTATCAATCATACTAAACGTTAAATCATACATCATCAACTTACACACCACCTTACCAAAACCTACATACAACCCCCCAACCCACAATCACAACACCAATCACTCATAGTCATTCTGCATTACTTGTATCTACATCCCACCTATACCCACACCTAATTTTTCACCACCACCCACCCCTTAATCTCTATACCCCTTTTCCCTTACAATACCATCAACCTCCAAACACATCTAAAATCCCTTCCCACAATTTAATAACTTCTTACCCATATTTAACAGTAAGTCCTCTCAAAACCTATTGTCACCTCCCTCTTATCTCATGCTCACAGTATATCGTGTGACACTACAATTCACAAAAGTCTGTCCCTTACAATCACAATCAATTCTACCCAATACACTCAAATAGTGTTCCACCCACCCCCTACATCATCTTAGAACTGGTGTCTCCTGTAAGATACATGTTGTCTCTCCGTCTTCACCCCATCACAACTCCCCAAGACACATCAGCTAGTGTCCTATCAGTCCCTCCCTTCTCCTGCACCTACTACCTCCATCTATCTCGCGTCATACTACTTCTGACTCTATCCTTGTTCTGTAGTCTCGCAATGACTGTGTGAATCCTCACTACTGTAAGTAACAAATCACCTGACTACTGTAATCTCCCAGCTATTGTCAATATATCCAATATGTGTAAGAACTTGACTCCATACCGTCCTTGTGCAATAATGCTGTCATCTACTAGTCGTTATTATGACACCTTGCACACACGCCACTCAAGTGCCTTATAGTCTGCGTCAGTAACAACCCTCTCCGCAGCACTCCTACACCCGTCACTCTACTCCGTGTAATATGCACCAGTGACATGAGATCGTACCTCACGTTTGGGTCTATGCCTAGAAAACTGGTCCTACAAACCACGAAGCTGACGAAAGCGCGCCGGCGTACTACGTACTTAGCCTGAAAATGTACCGACCTACATAATGTGTCACTAGTCCTATGCGCAGTGTAGTTACATAATGGATAACTCTGACTATGTTGTCTATCTCGCATCTCCAGAAGTCTTATCTAAACCACACCTGTAGTACATCGCCACACTCGTCACACCTCAAAATACTGCAAGCATCTCTCCGCTGTATACTCTCTCCCAGTAGTAACTACTATACAGTCCCCTCCTATTGCACAGATGATTATTCCAATGCTATGCCTAGACTTATAACGTCTTTGTATAACAAGAACACCACTCGTCTACATATCGACAGTCGCACTGCATAAGAGTGACAGTGAAACTTCTCATACGCCTCTATGTAGCTTCATAGTGAACCACCTCCTCTCACCAGACCCACTTAATACATAGCCTCTATCATCATCATGATTCGTGTCTGTGCAGCAGCCATAGATAAGCTCAGTCATGCGTCTTGAAGAAGAGCCATCTTAACGCTAATTCTACTTTGTCGCACAGTGCTTATCTGTCATCACACACACCAGTCATATGTAATGCTAGACAAAATTCTCCCAGTTCACCTAGCCGTGTCCTTATGTCCTGTTAAGCTGTAAACACTTCTGGTCATGTGTTGTTGACCCTTTTTTTGCGCATTAGCTAGTTATTACCGAGAATGTATTACTCGAGAGATAAATCATGTACCACGGCTCAGTTGTGTTAAGACACACTGCTAATAGGAAATAGCTAAGACCTATCCTCACCTCGCCTGGCCGTGACGCGCTTCAGAGTTGGTTGTGAGATCGTAACTGAGGACCTGACTTGATAGCTACGTCTTGCGATGTTCGCTCTGTAAGGTTCTAGTGAGTGTGGTTGAAGTAGAACATGATGCAGTCTTCTATGAGCGATAGTGATGTCTGAAGCAAAGTGCTGGTTCTCACTATGTCTCCGATCAGTGATAGAGATTGGACTCCAGCCTGTTGCTGGGCAATGCTCTCAGGAGTGAGGTAGACTGAGTAAGGTATATTCGAGATAGCCTGTGTGCAGGTCTGAAATAGTATGATCGACTCTACTAGTGTGTGGTATACAGAAGATATACGCGAGTTAGAGAAGAGTAATGATGGCGCGCCAATCTATTTCAATGTTGTGCAGTAGAAGCTCTGGTGTTTGGTACTAGCACGGTGTCCTGGGGATCAACAAATGACGTTTTCATGACATTGCTTTAGGTGATGGACTAATAGATGTACCTATGGAATGATCAGAAAGGACTATCGCGTAATGTAAGAGGGTAAGCCACATTTGACAGTTCATGATATTGTTGGTTAGTGAGAAGTTTGTTGCATCGTTGAGATGTGAGGATGCCTTCGATAGAGTGTCGCAGATGAAGCAGGGTTTGATCTTGCGATGACTAGATTAGTTAGGATAAGCGAGAGAGAATAGAGATCTGCCTTCTGTGGCAGATTGATGGCGATGAGATTGACTCTTGTGAGTGGTTGATAGTCGCATGAGTGATCACGCTACAGTATCGAGTCTAGAGACAGGATTGGAAGAGTACTCTGATGAAGTTGTGAGAGACTATGAATAGCATGAGAGTACCCGAGCAGTACAAGTGTGAGGAGAAGAATCAGTGGTGATGCTTGCACTGTGTAATCAGGATCGAGTAGAGTCGTATTATTAGAGGCATGTGAAAGATCAAGTGATGCAGGGTTGAAGGGTTCTTGATTGGAATGTTAGATGGTACTTTCGGACGTGAGAGGGACCTCTCTCTGGTTACCAAACCAATAGTGGAAGAAAGGATCAAGGTGGCAATAAATCCAGAATATCCGGAACAAACAGTAATGATTGGCTCCACCCTCACAAAGGAAGGCCGCAACAGGTTGTGCAGCCTACTAGCGTAACTAGGATGTTTTTGCCTAAAAACCTGCGATATGAGGCTTCCCAAGGACCAACATTTCAGAACACTCCGTTCTGTCAAACGCCGTATGTGGGATGGGATGCTCCTCCGGGTTTGGACAAAAGATAGCCAAGGGGCAAGCAGCTGATCGAGTCCAAGCGTTAGATACAGGAGGAAGTTGGGAAGCTCTATGGAAGCTAGGAAGCATCATAAAGGAAGTACACGTATCATGACTTGTTGTCTATAACCCAGTGAAGTGATGGTAAAGAAGCCTGACGACCGTTGGAGGATGTGCGTATTAGCTTCAGAAAGATTAAAGTCAAAGCATGTCTCAAAAGACAGTTATGCTGCCAGATTAAACTAGAAGGTGGAATCTCTGTGCGGATTCCCTTTCAAATATTTCTTGGACGCATACAAAGGCTACCATCAAATATAAATGGCAGAAGAAGACAAGGAAAAAACAGCTTTCATTACGAGCCAAGGAATATTTTTGCTAAAAAAGATGCCTTTTGTACCTAACGGAATGCTGGATGCACTTACAGCTGTTTGGTGGACAAGCATTCCCATAAAAGATTGGCAAAAAACCTTGATTGTATATTGTAGTTGAACCTTGTTATTAGAGCCGCTATGGAGGTTTGGATAGTTAGAAACATAGAAGAAACGTTCAAAAAACTTCTTAGAGAACGCATTGACATGAGCTTTGAATTCTAAAAAAAGTAGTACTTGTGAATAGAAGAAGGAATGTTTTTAGGATACAAAGTTAGCACCAGGGGATTGAAGGTGTGCCCAGACAAGGTAGATGCTGTTTTAAGTCTTTCGTCCCCAAAGTGCTTAAAAGATGACAAAAGTTGAATGGAAAGCTCGCAAGCCTGAACATGTTTTCTTAGCCAAATCAGCGAGAGAAATCATTTTGTTTATTTAAAACTTTTAAAAAAATTGCACGAGAAAGAGAAGAGTGATTTCCATTGGAATGCGGAGGCTGAAGAGGTGTTTCACAAATGAAATGGCTATTGACTAATACTTTCTCATGCTAGTTGCACCATGGAAAAGAAGAATCATGTGGTAGGCATCCTGGGCACTTAAGCAGAAATGATGATGGTAGTAAGCGAAATTAATGACAGAAAAAGGGACTAAAACATATGCACCATATTACTTTGTCAGGCGATCATGTAATGGGGTGCCCAAAAATAAGTCACACATAAATGGAAAGAAATTAGTGCTAGTCCTTTGTACATGCCAGTATGCGACCTTAAAAGATATTTCCAAGCACAGACCCAATCATAAGGTCACGGACAAACGCCAATATAACAGGTGTTATCAAGACCAGAAGTAGCAGGAAGGCTACAGAAGTGGAGCATCAAATTAGGAGAATACACAATACATTACAGGCCCAGAGTACTCAAGTTAAGGGGGAGATTATTAGTAGACTGCATGTTAGTTGCGACCAGAAGAGGACTTCTCCCGGATACTTCTAAGATCTTTGGCAGAAGAAGAGGAGCTCATCGAACCATGGTATTCTATTTTGACGGAGTCATCCTGCACAGGATGGTTATCGGATGAGCGCTGGACGATACTCATAAGATTCCAGAACGGGATGAAGATTCACTTTGCTTTATAAATTGATAGGTTTGACGCCACAAACAACGAAGCGGAATAGGAAGCTCTAATTTCTGGATTAAAGATAGCGGAACAAATGGGCGTAAAAAACCTCCAGGCAAATGTTGATTCGCGGTTGGTGGCAAACCAAATGAACGAAACGTATGTCACAAAAGAAACTAACAAGAAATCTGATATATGGAAAAAAAGTAAAGCGAATAACGCGCAACAGCAGAATCTTTCCAAAGTGTTTCTCTATCAAACATAGGGTGTGTGTCTGACGTGAAAACCCAAAAAAGTGGTGGTTAAGCAAGAGTAGCATCAGAAATGTTTTGCGAACTTAAGTAAGCAAGTGCTGCTTGAAGAGCTAAAGGAAAAATCTATAAGTGCAATGGAAGTATTGGCAGTAGTAGAAGAAGAAGGAGATACGTGGATGACTCCTATTTTCAAGTACCTCAGGGACGGAACACTGCTAGTAGAGATGAAAAAAGCAAGAGCAGTGACGCTGCAAGGGTCGTTGGCGCGTATGCCAAATTCAATGTAGACCTTCAAAAAAGTCTTACCTGGTGGACCATGAGCTAACGTATGCGTAGGACTACATCACAGCCAACTATATGTTCTTGAGAGAGATAATGAAGGGACTTTGACGCTTGCATGCAGGCAAACGATCTGTCATGGCAAAGGCTTGAGGATTGGTTATTATTGGCCAACCATGCAAGAGGACGCAAGAACGCTAATAAAAGCATGCTAAGACTGTCAAGTTCACAAACTTATTCCAAGGAATCCATAGCAAAAGCTAACCCCAATCACATCTCTATGGCCATTCTACAAATGGGGAATTGACATAGCTGGACTTTTTCTGAAAAGGGACTTGGAAAGTCAATTTCTTGTAGTAGCCATCAATACTTCCGAAATGGATTGAAGCAAAACGATTGCGACCATACTGGAAACCAGATCAAAAAGATTCATGTAGGGAGCAACATTGTCTGTTAGGTTCGGGCTCGCAGGAGAAACTTATCTCAGATATGGAAAGCTATAATGAGGTTTATGTTCCAAAGATGAATCCATTCAAAGATTGGTGCAGAAGAACTATGTATCGACCAAAATTTTGCTTCTGTTAAACATCCGGCCAACAATGCATGGTAGCGAATAGAAAAGCAAACCGCAGTCTCGGGAGATCAGGAATAAAGCCAAGGTTGGATGAAAAGGTAGCAAAAACTGGAGGGACGAGCTTCCCTCAGTTCTATATTGAGGCACACTTCACTATGATAAGTCTAGACAATAGAGCCACTTAATTGTCATTAACATACGGAAATGGAAGCTCAGTCATCCATTAGCAGAAATTCAGCATTGCCGCTGCACTTAAGACAGCCGGAGGAAGTGGACGCTCAGTAAAAACAATGAAGCCTGGAAATCAAAAACCCTCCCTTCGGGACCTTTATTGGAAAGATACGTGTGAGAGCAAGTAGCAATATCGATGAAGCAACAAAAAGCAGAGCAAAATGAAAACGGTCATTACAACTCCAAAAGGTTTTAAGTACACAGTTTTAAACTAGGAGACCTGTATACCGTCACAATGAGGCAAGCCATCTTTTAATGTGACGCAAGATACAGGGTAAACTGTAGGCACCAAATGAGAAGGCCCATATGATGGTCACGAATACGTAGTAATTGGAAAGGGCGTTACAGTTAAGGGATTATGACGGTAAGTAGCTTCCGCAGACTTAGAATATCCAACAACCTTAAGAAGTGTTACGTTTACAAAATGTAAGCAGTTCACCCATGCGAACTTTGTAGTGGGGGTAATGCACTTTACTTTACCTTATTTACACATTGTAATGTCTTTTGAAATTTTAATAAAAAAAAGTGATAGTGAAAGCTTCGCATCTACCTTCACAAAAATTTTATTAATTTGTTTTTTGTATATTTATTCTTTGATGTGATTAGTTTGTTTACAACGCGCACAATAGGGCTTGAGCCCAAAAAATGTTATTTCGCTATTTAAAATAAAAGGATGAGTAACCTCAGAAATTTTAGCTCAATTATACATAAGAGTATGCAAACCAATATTAGGAGAATAACCTACAAATATTCAAACAAAGACTCAGAATAAACATATCATCATATTAAAAGGATAGCAAAGTCATGGTTAAACACTAAGACATTAAAAATTGCACGAGTTTAAGTTGCCACACACAAAAAGGTCACAAGTGACCGTGGTACTCAACGGATACAAACACTTAGAAAATTGTTTTACTAGAGACGACCGTAACAAAAATAGGTCAGCATGCGACCAAGGCCAGACATCCTAACATACCGCTAGAAATATTTAGTTCTGCCATCATCAACTGTTAGGGAAAGGGGATTAGTGTTCCCCACCAGAAACAGCGTTACTATTTATGCACTTACCAATCGTCATAGTCATCTGTAGAAATGGCGAGGAATCAAGCTGTTAACACTATTGGAGTTAAGTCTAGAAGCCAAAAGTTGTAAACAGGAGCCATTAAAAGTTGTAATACTGTATTGGTTGGGATCAATTTGGACGTTCCATGTACTATCAAGACGCCAGTAGAGAAAGGCTCAGCTAAAGGAATAAAAACATCTATGGTGAGCCGATCTTGATGATTTTGTATAGTTATCCTTAATCCTCAGACTCGGTGTAACACCCCCAGAAAAAATGATGTGCAGCGAGGAATAGTTTGGCAGGGTGGGCGTTCTTCCTAATACAATAGCACAAGATACAGAGACGACTCTAAATGTGTCGTTTGAAAGTAATCTGTTGATTTTTGTTGATAATTGAATTATAACATGTTTGTCCTAGTGCATCACGATGAAAAGCTTTGAAAATAACCCAACGAGATTTGTATATTTGTATGTAAGTAGAAATCCATAAATGAATATTTGTAAAATTTTCAGATCCATTGCCACATCAAGTAAGCTAAGAATCTATTACACCTGAGAAAACTGCTTAAAAGTGAGGTAAATTAAGTTGGTGAGGTCATAGAGTTTGTGTAAGTATAATGTAAAAGTGTTGGAATCCAAAGTTTAAATTAAGTATGCTATGACCATTTTAAATCTTCTATAGATAATCCGCCAAAAGTGTGAGAGAAAATGTGTAGAACAAAAGTAGTTTTAGTGGTTCATTGCTTTGCCGCAAATAAGTGAAAAATGTTCAGAAATTAGTAATGCTTTAATAGAAGTATTTTATGGACAGTGAAATCGTTGATTTTCCAAAATGTTATGTGGTTCTACTATAACAAATACAGTTACCAATAATTGAATATATACTGTTGCGATTAAACACATGATACTGAGCGTACTATGATGTATGCAAATTTAAGCACTAAATGTGCCCGTGTAGATGTTAAAAACCGCTAAACATCCAAATTGTTCCTTCTCGACATGTATGCATTCGTTGTTTTGGACATCCATAACTAGTGATGAGCTTAACTCACCAGCAGACAGGGATTGTCTATCCAAATAGATTCATTTATACACGGCGCTTCCTCAACCGGTCACTATACCGGTCAAAGAAATGACAGGTTCATGATAATTGGGGCAATGATGGATTATGTTATTAGGACCACTCATGTAAACAGGAGATGATAACCGAAATCACTTGTGTCCAATAAAAGTTTACCATGTATTCGTAAATAGCCTTTTGAGTTACTGTAATCTATAAATAGAAAATAGTGGTGATATAAGAATTGCGCCAGTTGAGTTCGAAATGAGTATGTAAAAATTTCGAAAATTGTGTGCACCAAATGAGTATGTGACAAGGTATGAAACCAAGTTTGTAATCAACCATGTAATTGTGTTTGTAATGAATTGCAAAATCAAGTTTGTAAACCAAGTGTGTAGAATAGTATGTAAAAGATATTGTAAACGAATATGTAAAACAAGTTGTATTGAGCATGTATTCTCCCCCAAGATTTGTAAAGTAACTGTAAAACAGTGAAAGAGGGGCTATAAACTCACATCGATGTTGTAGAACGATTGGCGGGGATGCGCATATTAAGCGCCAGACAAAACGGAAACTGGAGCGGCTCGACCAAGAAGTTGCGGTTCAATGAGATAAGACAACTTAAACCAAATAATCTACTTACTTCACGGTAACTCTCAAAAAGATAAACTCACAGGTGAGCGGAACAACCCTCCTTATACCCACTTTATAGTTTGTTTAACTTCTCAAGGTGAGCCGTACGTCGTAAGAGACACAAAAGGCAAGTTTTTAAATCTTTTGTTCGAGTTGGGAACCAACAAGTTCACCGGAACTTATTATGATAATACCTCAGTTGAGAATATTATATTTTGGTGTTTTACCAAGTTGTGAATTTTATTTTCTTTTTTTTAAGGACAATGTTTTTATATTTTTGATTTTCTTTTCTTTTTTTTTTTTTTTGGTTTTTTAAATGATAATGGGCAATGGTGGGTTATGTTACTTAGGCACATGCAAACAGGAGATGATAACCGAAAACACTTGTGTCCTATAAAAATTTACTGTTGTATTCGTAAATAGCTTTGAGTACTTAAATCCATAAGTAGAAAAGAGTGTGATATAAATCAAGTAGTTGAGTTCGAAATGAGTATGTAAACAATTTCGTAAGCACGTATGCAAATGAGTATGTGACAAAGTATGAAACCAAGTTTGTAATCAACCATGTAATTGTGTTTGTAATGAATTGTAAAATCAAGTATGTAAACCAAATGCGTAGAATAGTATGAGAAAGATATTGTAAACGAATATGTAAACAAGTTGTATTGAGCATGTATTCTCCCCCGAGATTTGTAAAGTAAATGTAAAACAAGTGAAAGAGGAGCTATAAACTCACATTTATGATGAAGAACGATTGACAGATAGGCATCTGATATGCCCGACACAACGGAAGACGAAGCGGCTCGATCAAGAAGTTACAGCTTAACTTAACTGCTAAGTCCCACTAGCCTAA
>BQNB010018416.1:0-58091 GCA_026074375.1 Tanacetum coccineum | reverse complement strand
TTTGTTACAGTTTGTGCTTATCTTTTAAAACATAAGCTGTTATAATAAGCAATCATTATCATCCTACCTTGTTACTTTTAATCGAAATTTTTTCTGATATTTAATAAGAAATTTAGAAAAGAGCCGTCTTGAAACATAAGTTTGCTGCGTTTTCACTCTGCAAATCTGTTTGACCTTGCAAGAGCCCACAAAAATACAAATGAAGTATTAACAATTACTTGGTCACCCTTCATTCCCGTGATAATTCTTCTCTAGCAGTACTCTCTTTTCTCTCAATAGTATATACCTGAATTTCTGTGTACACATTTATGAGCTGTGTAAAATAGGGAAATAAGACTTAGAATTATATTCATATATCTTTTAAATTATGCTGGAGCCCAAAGGCTTTATAGCATAAGCATAGAGCAAGTTAGAATTGTAACATCATTTCTTTATCAAAATCCAACCCATTGTAACATACCCTTGTTTTTTATATCCCCCTTTTTTATATACTTCGACGACTTTAACATGTTGTAAATAAAATTTATCAAAAGTAAAATAATAGTAATAAAGTTCACTTTTTAGATGAGCTCTCATGGAAACTAGCAGTCTTAATATCTTTTGTCATTACTATGGTGTAACATGATATTTATGTTTCATGCCTGTTACTAAGGGTTTCTATCTCAGCAACTTGCTTCCCATGGATTATTCGACGTGCATGTGAAGGCTGTCGGTGATATTCACATTGATGACCATCACACTAATGAAGATGTTGCCCTTGCCATTGGAATGGTAATCTTACAACGGATAGCTTTTTGTAATTAATGCGTTTAAACTTTAAATTTCTTCAATTGTTCAGCATCAAGGAATATGGTTATAGCTTTTTGTAATATCCTTTTCACCAGGCTTTGCTGAATGCTCTCGGTGATAGGAAAGGAATTAACCGGTTTGGTGATTTCACAGCTCCACTAGATGAGGCGCTGGTACATGTTACTCTGGTAAGTGTCAATTGTGTAAATATCATTACAACAATAATAAACAATAACAAGAACAATTGTTATGATGACAACAAAATGATAATAATAAGTCCTATGTTACCATGTGCATATAGTGGCATTTTCTTCTTAATTCCAAAGGAATGAACTGTTCTTACTTTGATGAGATGTCATGCTGGCTGTCTTGGTAATACTATAATACTAGATATAACACTATTTTCTTGCACAGGGTCCGTAAATTCAAGTGAAATTATTAGTTAAAATAATTAGAAGAACCGATAAGTAAACTATGACCCTTCAGAAGGTAACCCTAAGTGTGTGATTATGGGTCTTTTGCATGTATGCAGATGCATAACTTTTATATGCTAAACTTAATGAGAAGTCTTAAGATAACTCAGAATATGCAACTGAGCAAACGGCGGTGACATATTATATTATTCACAAAGTCTTCACCAGGACAAAATATTTTGATGCATCATGCATCAACAATGTGGTTGAAAGTTATTGGATTACCATGTGAGCGTAGGACTGTATGATCTCTTTCCGAAATTGCATTCATAGTTCTTAGCCATAATCACTGTCACTAACAAAATAGCCCGTTATTACATTTAAGCCTTTTATCCTGCATTATTGAGTCACGTAGAACCGAGCTTGAGCTTGAGATGCAGGCCCGATCTAGCTCGACTCCAGGTTACTCGAGTTCAAGCTTGGTTTGTGGCGACTCGGCCCACCCGGTACAATATACTACAAATTATCATATGCAAAACGACCCAGTCTTTTCTTTTTCTTTTTATTACAAACTGGTTTGTATTACAAATTGGTTTGCTGCAAGAGCCTTAATGCAACTCCAGATTCTTTCTTATTGAGCTTCTTCGCCACAGGCTTGTTATTTGTACGTGAATTTGGAACTATTCCGTCAAATTTTGCCTCTTTAGTATGGTACTACTCTCACCTGAGCACATGTAAAGGAAACCTGCTGCTAATATCAGGGTATACCTGGGTGATTCACCCCACATGTATCATACCTTTCTTTCCTGATTCTTAGCTTCCTGCATATAATTGTTACCTATTTAGATGTGATATTTGGCTTTGTCACTGCCCTTAACATTTACCATTGCTCATGTTCAGATTTGATCTTTGATCATGCTAGTATCAATACCATCATGAAAATGATCCTTAAAACCGACGTTGCCCTGCTTGAAACCTACTTTGTAGTTCTGAGTTTAGCTCTTCCTTCTGTTCTTAGGTCTACGGGATACAAGGTCAGCACATTTCAACTATATAATTTATCTGCATATATTACCACCTCAGTAACTCTAGGAAATACACTGGTGTGGATAGGTTGCCTAAAATCATAATGTAGCAGGCCACTTGTATTTCTCTTTCTTGGCCGCTACTTTTCACACCCCAACACCCGCAATATGAGCCCACTTGAATGGTGGTACACTTTATGAAATTAGTGATGTTCTTACCGAACTTCTGATTAATAAAAAAACACCCACAACAATATGCATTTCTGTCAGCATTCCTGCTTTTTATTAGAATGGCCACATGCACTAGAATTTGGCCTTGACCATCTGTTCTCATAGAAAGAGTTTATGCTTGCCATGTTGATTGACAGAAGTGTGGAAAGATTTTGATATGCAGTGTATATATAAGTGCTGTATGCAATGAAGTATGCAAAACAGAATTTGGAGGGAAAATAACATGTACAGAACACAAGTATGCTCATAGCTCTCATATGGAAGTTCGACTTTTCTCCCTTCATGGTTTTGAATATTGTCACTACTAGAGATTTGGAAATAGAGCCCCCTTAATAGAGCCCGGTTTTAGTAAAAAACGGGCTTTTAAGAGAGTCCTTGTTCTAAAAGAGGGTATAAAGCCATGTTTTCTTTTATAAAACCGGGCTCTATGCTAATAAACTTTAAAGCCATGTTTTTTTTAGAAAACCGGGCTCTATTCCTCATATATAGAGCCATGTTTTCTTTACAAAACCGGGCTCTATTTCAGTTTTATGTAAGATTGGGCGGTTCTTCAAAATGAGACCAAAAAATTCAATCCTTTTGGGCGGGTTATTTCCCTCCTCACTTTCACAAACCCTCACCTTCACTGATGCTACCACCACCACTTAACCACCGTAACACATCACCATTTCCGTCACAGGTCACCTTCGCCACGCAACCAATCCCGCAACAGACTAAGCTACTTCGGAGGTATCAAACTTCTACAATTGATTTTGTTGTTTAATTAACCTTTTAATATGTCTCATTAGTGTTGTTGTTTAAGTTTGATTGAGAAATTAGTTGTGTTTGTTTATATGTTTTTTGTATTGTTGGGTAATAAAGTCCTGATTTTTTGATTGAAATTGTTGAAATTAATTGTTTTTTAAGCTTTCTATGGGATTAAATTTATATGACACTAAAACAAATCTTTATTTTCAATATGAAGACAATATTATCAGTTGTAAATGGTGTTTTGATTGGATTTTGTTGTGATAAATGGGTGTTTTGGTTGTGTTATTTGCTGTCATAAATGGGGCTTTTGGTCAAACATTTTTGCCTCAAAAATAGGGTGTGTGAACCTCCTGTTTCTGTCAAAATAGGGGTTTCTGTTATAAATGGGGTGTTTGCTTGCGGTGTTTGTTGTGTTGTAAATTTATGTTTATGAGTTTAAAATAAAATAGGGTGCCTGTGAACCTGCTGTTTGAAATGGTGACACTTTTGAAGTGGTGAATTGATATATTTTATATAGAGTTCAATTGTTTAGCACTTTTATTTCTGCAGAATTGCAGTGGTGGTTTATCCTCTATTAACATGAGACGTGTTAATAGCATGAATTTTGCCAGACAAGATTCGAGGTCCCAAGGTTTTTTCATGAGGCCAGTTTCAGCTGAGAAGGTTTTATATTTGCCTTACATTATTGTATAGTATTAAACCTCTTCTATTGAATTAAGCATCTAACATTTAATATCGGTTCTTCAGGATTCTATGCTTACTATGGTGGGACTTTACAAATTAACCCCTTGATGAGATCTATGCTTACTATGGAGCAAAGGTAAAATAGTAAATAAGTGCTTATAGTTTGTTGGTTTTGTTCATGTGCATCGTTTCAAATGGAACGTAACTTCACATTTCTTTTTCCTATCTGGCCATATGTAATACATGAATATGCTTTTCTTGGAATGTACACAAAGTGGTTATTCTTCCCTGCTGCGTTTGGGCTTCATCTGCAGCTGGTTGATTTTGGGTATGCCTGATTTCTTTTGGGTACTTCATTGGTCAACCTTTAGTCATCTGAAAGACTGAAATATTAATGCTCTGTAATTTGCTTATTTCATTTCCAGATTTCTGCAGCTATTTGTACTTCCCTTTTTCTTCGTATGTGTTGTTTCATGGGCAGTCTTCTTTTTCCAATTCTAGAAACGTAAAAACTCTACCCTTTTGACCAGGTAATCTATACACTCTCAATGCGTTTCAAATATTTGTAAATTATGAATCTTGATTCGCAATTTACAAACTGCACGTGGCAAATTTGTTATTCAGTTGGAGTAGTCTGCTATAATAGTATCTAGCAATTTATGTTTGAAATTCTATCAATTGAAAGGCACATACCAAACAATATACTCATTTTATTGCCTTTTACATTCCATTCCGTTGTAATTCCATATGTGCACCAAGCAGGCTACCTATTTCATATCATACCTCATCTTCGTCCAAAATTATTGTGATCCTTTTGTAATTAATCTCAGTTACTATGTTTGTTTTTGGTCCTTCTGCAGGAGTATTATGTTTGATGATGAACGTGATGATGATTCTATAACAAGGGCTTGGGATGGTCTTTTACCTAAATCCCGTGCGTTGATGTATTGCATGTAAGTCTAGGATCTCTTGATACGGTCAAGCTTATCACTAGCTGATGCAATTTTGACCCATAGAGTTATGGTTTATTAGTAACCAGTCAACTAATAGATATATACTTGATCGGGAAACGAATATTTTGTAAGTCACCCAAATTTTATACTCCTAATCGTTTTACTAATTACATATTCGCATGTATTGTAATAAGTAGTAACATATGATCGTACTTGTAATCATAATTGATGCAGTAAAGTGGTAAAAAAAATACTTAGTTTTCTTGGTCCAAATCCGCTGTGACCTGTTTTCTACTTTTACAACTTCTAACTAACATATTTTTTGATACATGACAGGAAACATAAGATCATTAAGGGACTACCCTCAAAACTGTTAAGAAGCTTATGTCGTTCTTTATGATGATGCAGAAGCTACAAAAATGCTTTTGTGTGGAATGATCTTTGTGAAGATGACTTAATCGTTCCTGCTCATGGAAACGAGTATGTTCTCAAAGGGTCTGAACTATTTGGAGACTATAATTCAGGTATGAAGTTATATAAATTGGTAAAACTATAAACGTATATTGGATTCTAGTACACATGTGAATACATAAATGAGGTGAACGGATTATTCTATATCTAGAGCCGATTGGAAAAATGAGGATAATGAGTAATCTTGATATACACACACACAATTGTAGGAAGATCTCTCTCATGCGAGAGTGTGAGTGTTGCAAGTGCGTAATGTGAATGAAGATGTGAGTAATCACGAGAGAGATATCTCTCTATCTATACTCTATCTATGGAAGAGGGGGTTTGGAGGTTTAAGGGGGTGTGTGTAGCGCTAAGCGAGATTTAAGTTGCGAATTGTAGAATGTGGTTTCACAAAAGCTAATATTGTACTCCAGATAAATGGTGAGAAGGGGTGTGGATGAGGGTTTGGTTTAGATGGGGGTTTGGAGGGTAATTGAAGTTAATGGTTAGGGGTAAAGGTAATTGGTTAGGGGGTAAAGTAATTGTTAGGGGGTAGAAGGTAATTATTAGGAGGGTATAGAGGTGGGTGGAGGGGTTTGAAGTTGTGTGAGTGAAATGTGAGAGTGATAAGTAGTGAAGTGGAGAGTGAGTTTAAGAGGGGAGGGTTAGTTAGTGAATTTAAGTTTAAGTTTAGATTTACGTTATTTGATGGAATGTGTAGGGGGATATGTAATTATTTTGTAATGGGTGTGAAGGTTATGGAATGGAATGGTTGGATGTGGGATAATTGATGAGTAATTGTATTTGATGTAAGAAGAAGGAATTTTTATTGTGATCCTTTTGTAATTAATCTCAGTTACTATGTTTGTTTTTGGTCCTTCTGCAGGAGTATTATGTTTGATGATGAACGTGATGATGATTCTATAACAAGGGCTTGGGATGGTCTTTTACCTAAATCCCGTGCGTTGATGTATTGCATGTAAGTCTAGGATCTCTTGATACGGTCAAGCTTATCACTAGCTGATGCAATTTTGACCCATAGAGTTATGGTTTATTAGTAACCAGTCAACTAATAGATATATACTTGATCGGGAAACGAATATTTTGTAAGTCACCCAAATTTTATACTCCTAATCGTTTTACTAATTACATATTCGCATGTATTGTAATAAGTAGTAACATATGATCGGACTTGTAATCATAATTGATGCAGTAAAGTGGTAAAAAAAAGTTAGCTACCAGTGACGAAGCCAGGATTTTCGGTAAGGGTAGGCCAAATATGAATATAGCAAATAACTAATAGAATGTCGTCATGATAAGATAATATAATTCTAGTTTTCTATTTCAAATGCATATGGATAATACACAACATGACTTGAACAAAAAAATTTTGATCTAAAAATTAGACTAAAATTGGACTAAAATGTGACGATATATGTGTTCAAATCAGTTTGAAACATTTAACAAATAATAATACCCTTGCATACATGTGAAAAACAAAAGTAAAGATATGAAAAATGTGTAAACTTTCATGTTTTAGATAATTTATAATAGACGTGTGCTTACAATCAAAATCAACTAAGTTAATATATAAACTTTAATCATTTTTGAAATTTTGGATGGGCCAATTTGCCAATTAATAGACCATGTTTAAATTGCTAGTATGAAATATGTACACATGTAGTAACTCTTAGAATTTGGGGGTGGGCCTTGGCCAACCCAAAGCTATATGTGGCTCCGTCCCTGTTGGCTACCCAACTTGGTCGGAATAAAATACTTAGTTTTCTTGGTCCAAATCCGCTGTGACCTGTTTTCTACTTTTACTACTTTTAACTAACATATTTTTTGATACATGACAGGAAACATAAGATCATTAAGGGACTACCCTCAAAACTGTTAAGAAGCTTATGTCGTTCTTTATGATGATGCAGAAGCTACAAAAATGCTTTTGTTTGGAATGATCTTTGTGAAGATGACTTAATCGTTCCTGCTCATGGAAACGAGTATGTTCTCAAAGGGTCTGAACTATTTGGAGACTATAATTCAGGTATGAAGTTATATAAATTGGTAAAACTATAAACGTATATTGGATTCTAGTACACATGTGAATACATAGCGTTAGGGAGTGTTTGGGATTGCTTATTTCAAGTAGCCTTTTTTAAGCCCTTAATAACACTAAAATAAGCAATAACCAGTTTTCCTGAACAGTAAACTGCTGCATAAAAGAAGCAAATAAGCACTTGAATTAGCAATTTATAGCGTAGAAAGACGAAAAAAGAAGTGAAAGTACATCCATTTTGATGTGATTGATCCTTTTAAGAACACTACTAGTATAACATTTGAAAATAACGAACTGTTTTTAGGTTGTATTGTGCCTGCTAGAAGCCTACTATTGCAAAATGTAGAACAACTGACAGAACCACAATCAACTATAACTCAAGATGAGAGTTCATCTACAACAAGCTCATTTGGTACCCCTGCAAGAACCTTAAAAGTCCAAAATATTCTTCGTAGCAAGACGGATCAACCATCTGTAGGGAACGACACCGATTCCATTGCTATAATGATGTCAACTATATTTGCTAAGTTGAAGTTCATATCGTGGCAGAGATCACAAAATTCCCGTGTTGATGGAAACGGGCAAACGATCAAGAACTCGACCAAATAGCACGTGCTACATGAATTTCTGTCTAAAGACGGAATTCGGAGCGTCATTGAACATCAGTCAGATTATGTAAAGGCATGTAAAAATAACATTCTTTCACAGTAACGTCAATGTGCACTCTTCACTTTCATTTTTGTTCAAGTAGTCAATGTATCAACAGAATGTAAGTTATAATCTTAATGAATCTTCTTGATTCAAATCAATAAAATGTTCATTTTACCAAATATATTGATGCAACGGCTGGAGCTACAGCATAAAAGAATTTTTAAAATTTTTTTTCTTCTAATAGAGCCATGTTTTTAGGTAGAAAACCGGGCTCTATTACTTGTAATAAAGCCCGTTTTCAAAACCGGGCTCTATGTGCTTTTGGAATAGAGTCCCTCCCCCTTTGACCCCCTCTCCAAAACCGGGATCTATGCTCTTTTTCAACAGGGCTCTATGTCTCTTTTTGTAGTAGTGAATACTATTTTCTTGTTGTTGATGGAAATTCACATGGTCGTGAGTATATTTATATTAAAAAGAACTATGACGTGTAGTGTTTCATTCGAGTGGCTTGTATTGCGGGTGTTGTGGGAACAACACAGGATGAGAGAGAATTAATTTTAAGTGGGCATTACATTATAAGCTCATAGGGCCTCTCATTAACAATATATTTGCCAAAGTTTATGAGGGGCCAAGTATAGTAAAACGTGTGGAGTTGGAGCAAGGTTTTCAAAATCGGGATCCTACCTAGGTTCTTTTTTTCTTTGCAACATCGTGATCTTAGGATCGGATTGAGATCTTAAGGTCCTACTAATATATATATATATATATATATATATATATATATATATATATATATATATATATATATATATATATATATACTAGTTACGTAACCCGCCCGACGGGCGGGTTCGCTTCGAATTTTATTTGGTTCTATTGTTACTTTATGTGTGTAGCTGTTGGATTTTTAAGACGATGTGATGGAACATTTTTAAATCATTAGACGGTTTTATGTAACCCGCCCAACGGGCGGGTACGCCTCATAATAATATAGATAAGACTAAGTAGACACAATTGCAATAGTTTACGGTGCAACGGTCATTATCAAGGTTCCAAATGAGTGAGGACTGATGAGGACACGTCTATAAGAAGAAATGCTTTATATATTGGCTGAAGCAAGTTTCTAAATAGCATGTCAAATTGTCAAGTTTAAACTTGCTTACAAAAAATGAGACACGGATAAATAAATAAATAGAAAACATACAAAGTCATCCTAATGTTGATGAATAATATTAGGTTCGGTGAAAAGTAGTTGCTGCATGACATTGCTCAGTTTCTTCCTCTCATACTAAGTCACTAAACCATGAAGTTCCGTAAAGCATTGTTAAAAACAAGATACTTTTATCAAATTTTTCAAGCCGTTGAACTAACGGTTGAGCCCGCCAGCCATATGCATCAGCCTTACGTTTACGTAGATATTCATCTGCATACTGGTCTAATGCATTGGCCAGGCTTTGTAATACATCAGCACGTCCTATTGTATCAGCCCGTTGTTCTAGTGACTTAGAACGTTTTTCCGCATGAGCCTTTAGGTTTAAGAGTTAAGTCTGATGTTTCATTGCAACATTGTGATGTCTCAAAACATTTGCCCGTCATTTCAAAACATCAAACCTTTTGTTTGATGCATGCAAAATCCATCCCAATTCATAATCCATATATACATAAACACAGGACGGGAATGACATACCTCCGTCGTAATCAAATTCAGTTGACGCCTTCACCATGTCCAAAGTCTTATGAAGGTCTCTAAGGTGACTCCATTTGGGATTTCTTATTAAAACCTAACATAAATAAGTTGACTAAGTAACCTTAAGTAACTTAATAAATTTAAGAAACAATTACAAAGTTAGCTTAAAGATAAAAGTGTTACAAGGTTGAAGATATAATGATCTTGGAAATGCTCACCAAATTCGTCAAGCAGAGCTTCATCGTAGCGAGTGGTCACAAATGATGAGCTTGTTCTTCCAAAGTTGGTTCCATCATGACACTAAGGGTGCGTTTGGTTTGTTATTTGGAATCACAATGGGTATGACTTTCGGAATAACATGGAATGATAATGGGAATGAAATTGGAAAGGAGGCACATAAGCCTCCTATGAGAGAGCCCACAAATTAATATATGATTCCAATTTTTTGATAACCACAATAATCTACCAAACATCACTATCATTCTAACTATGATTCTTTTATTCCCATAGGCCCATACCAAACACACCCTAATTAAATTATACGACTGAAAGGTTATTTAACATGTTTTCTCTATTTGAAACAATAGTTGGCTAAAAGGCAAGTTTATACCATATAGTAATTAGTCATGCTTGCATTATTCATAAAGAACCGAGCAACAGATGGCATCTTACCCGAGTATTGCTTTAAAATTCCAGTTATGTAACCTTTTTATTTCTTTTCCTATTCTAGAAAACTAAAACATTTGTAAGCTTTCCTCAATGAGACAATCAGATCAGCGTGAGTCAACTAAAAGAGTTTAACCTTGGATGTCGATGTCTATGCAAAGTCGACTAAATGCTGATGATGTTTAATGAAAAGTTTCTAGCTAATGGTGGTTTATTGGGCTTTAAAACTTAAAACTTGTGTATAACATTAACATATTGCTTATGCAGTTTGTTATTTTGTATCACTACTATGTTGGAATGTGTTCAGTTAACTATCGATTTTGGCTTCAAGAAACATGACTCCTTCGTCGTTACAATGTGTGTAACATGCCGGCAAAAGGACAGTATCGTGTTAAGCTTTCTGACAATGATTTCTTTATATCTTGACTTTATCATGGGAAGTGAAAGTGCAATTGCCAGCCATCGTTTGGGTAGAAGAGAGTCAACGACATGTAGAGTTGTGAGCCATGTTAAACATCGATGGAAAGATGAAACCTTTGGAGATGAAAAGGGGTCGGATATGAGGGTTTAACTATTTCTCGAGAGATGATGGTGTGAAGTTGCCGCCTTCTTAATCTTAAGAGCTTTCCTAACATGATTGTTTGGTTTCTTTGAATCACCAAGCTGTGGAACAGTTTATATATATAATACCGTAATTAACAATAATAAAATGATCCAGATTTGGGATCTAGTCACCAAGCAAGAGGTCACTTTCTTAACCCATTGACTTTGTTTAAATATTGAAAACACGATTGTCATTAACCTGTTGTATAAGGAGGGGGAGGTTAAACATGTAGACCCTGAAGGTTTTAGAAATAATATATTTGAATTCATGCTTTACATGGTTAAAATGCGTTTAAATGGGTTAAACATGTCTACCCGCCAACCCAGACAACATGTTTAGATAAACGGTCGTGTTTGGGTTGACACGGCTGACCAATTTACTTAAACAAGTCGTGTTCTGACCCGCCAACCCAAACCCGACCCAAGGAACTACTAATGGACTATGTGTTTTAGTTTTAGATCAAAACTGATGCATACTTTATATTTTTTAGAAAGCAGAAGAGTAGAATTTCAAAAGTAACTACTGATGTGGGACTACAAACAATCAAGGGATGACACGAACAACGAAACCAAACCAAACACGAAGCATTAATCCACAAAGCACCTATGAACACCACATCAAAGAACCATATTTTACCACATAAATAACTTATACAGTGATCCCAAACAGGTGAGAACAACCAATGATGTATGCCAATAAACATGTTCTACTGCTAACTGGTAATGATCACAATAATGAACCTATACGGGCAAAACTGTTTAATTATATGAGTTCTATCCCAAAGTTCTGGCAGTTTAACAAAATTACTCATTCAATTATAAGTAACAACAACAGTCTCTGCAAAATGCACACAAACACACAACTACAATCTCAAAGGAGTTAACAAAGTTGTGAGTTGTCAGATTTGGTCAATGATTCGTTAAAATCTATATATATAATATATAAGCAAACTATCAACCAATTACCTTTCGCCAAGGATTGGTTAAGAATTCACAAAATAAAATATATATGTTTCCGGGATTTTGATTTCCCGGGTCGTTATGTCCCAACGAGGTGTGCAACGGAAAATCGAATGACGGATTGACAATCAATGCTTGAATGGAACGATGACTGATTGGATTTTTCTATTACTATGATTAAAAATGCAAAAACGAATAAATTAAACCTAAAAATTTTATTTCAAAGATCTAGATTTTAGTTATCAAGGTTAATCTTATATGTGATTTACAAAATCTAGTATACATGCCAAAAAAATGCAAATTCGACACAAAGGATGTAATTTTGTGAAGACTTGGCTTAAATAGATGCAAAGGTCGAAGAGTCTAGATATTGAAGTAGAAAAATGACATATAGATAGTAATGCAAAGAAGAGCGTATGCCTTTTGAAGAACAATGTATTTTAGATATACCTGTGAATGATGGTGTACATGGTTTCCACTGTTAGGAAGTATCAAATATTGATTTAATAAACAGAAACTAAAAACATTAGTAGACAAACTGTTGGGAATTAAACACTTAAGAGTTAGTACTGCCAAGCCAACAGTTAGTACTGTTAGTACTGCTCAAGATTACAACTGTCAGTACTAAACTAATCAGTTAGTACTGCTAGAGTAAACTTAGTACTGCTAGAGCAAAGTTAGTGCTGCCAATACTAACTTAATACCGCAGAAAGAAGTTCGTGCAAAAACATTGTTTGTTTTGTCATCATCAAATAGGGGAAGATTGTTGGGAATTATAGATTTGTTGAGATAAAAGAACAAAAGAATGAAACAAAAGGGATCAAATCGTCTATAATGGAATTCTACAAAGATGGAGAATTCTAGAAGATATGCTTAAAAGATATGAAGATTTTTATATGTATATATTCTCTTAGTGGAGACATGGTTCTGAATGTACTCACTAACACGAGTTTACACTTGTGTGCCAATTTATTCATCTATTTAAAAAGGCAACATACGCAATAAATATTATTTTGTAGGTTGCGTCATTAAAATTACAGGTTGGCCATGTTTATAGGAAATTTTGACCCATTAAGCCAGTTTTAATATGACCCATTAGAGATAAAACACAAACCAACTTGATAAATAAAGGAAACAATATAGCCAAACCAATAAAATAAATTATGAAATAAAAAAGCAAACCGTACATGCTCCCCATAGAAGCCCTGGCAACTCAACACTGCGAACAGCATAACCTCTCAGCTTCTTCAATCTGATTCTCATCCATGGCTTTACGTCCATAAAAACCGATGATTTTCCACCTAACAAAGTTTTTATGCATGATGTACGACTGACTATTAAAGAACAGAACTTGCATCCTAAAAGGTAGTTAATTCTCTAACATGTCAATTTTGAAAACAAAATAAAAAAATTAGGCATTCGACTTGGTGAGTGTAAAAGGCCACCACATATAAAAAGGTTATAAAAACCATGAAAACGTATCTAAGAATTTCAAAGCGTAAATTCTTCCGAGTGTTTGACAAACTATGATTACTAAATCATATATAAAAATGAACTATAAAGGACATCATTGTGAGAAACAGAGATCTATTATAACATGAAAGTGAAGACTACTCAGATTAAGTTAAAAATTGAGATGCATGCCAAATAGGCAAACACTAACAAATCATAAAATGTGATATTTAAAGAATAAAGGGAAATAAATAAGCCAAGACCATGGTTCAGAAAATAACCTCTCCCTATAAGATGGGTCTGTAGCGACTCCGACAGATAAGAGTAGCTTTACGAAAAACGACAACTTGCTGCATCTATAAAATATCCGTCTGTTGCTTGCTCCTATTATAAAAAAGTCCTAAAAGTAGAAGTTTTGGAAAGTTAACTAAGCATAACATAAGAACTATTTAAACAAAGAAGAAATCAACTATTATAAAGTGACATACCTGGGAAGAATCATTTAGGCCATCTATTTCTGCAAGCATCTCATAACACGAAACCAGTGTAAGCATTTACAGACATAGTGAAATATAACTAAACAATGCGACAAGGAGAGTGTAAATCCTTATGATGTAATGCCTAACCTGAGAAACTACACGGTCCATAACTCCCCCAGAATCACCAGAAGCACCTCTAGCTAGAGCAAGAGAATCGAGTTCATCAAAGAAGATCACACATGGACGCGCTCTGCAAAACAGCTCATTCTCATGTTGTGAATATTAGATACGTAACATTAGTAAAACTCCCAATATGTGTAAATATGTTACGCCATGGGGCATTAGTAAAACTCCAAATATGTGTAAACATGAAAGAATTTAGTAACTAAGTATGTCCAACTGGAATAGAAAATTGTTGTTAAAAACAATCATGAAAAGACATCATTAAAATACTTATTCTTCAACCATCTCAGCAAAACTGAGCCAGTCTATGAGTTTTCAAGCATGTATACCTGTTGAGAAAACAACACGCAGAGCTTTGAAAATGAATAAGTACAAAAATTGATCTAGAAGTAGGGTATCTCGGTGTAAACATTGTTAAATAAAAAAATGGAAATAAAAATTAAATTATTAAGCAAGTTCACAGAAATTGACATTACCACTCTAGCTCTAATTATTCAAGCGATATCATATAGTGCATATTTCCCATGCCCTTGGTTTATGAAAACAGTAGAAAACTAATTATTCCATCGGTACCATAACATGATCATAAAGCTTGCAAAATTAACATTACAATAATCAAATGCATGTATGAGGTCAAGTACCATCCGTCTTCTTTTCGAAGGGTCCCACGTACCACAGTTCAAATTCTTGGTAGGCTGGCCAACTGTCCTACACTAACCGAAGAATGTTAAGATTTTGGTTGAGGGCCAATTCCAATCAATTTTTAGTACTATGTGTTCTTAATTTTTTTTTGAGACAATGAATATCCGTAGGTTTCATATCCCTGTCCGTACCCATAGTATCCACCATTTAACTGGCTTTGTACCTGAGGTTGAACATATTCAAACCGCAAATCAAGTTGTCTGGTTAGTTTATGGCTTAAACACTACAAGAAATATGAGAACAGGTGACGGACTTTTCCCCGGCGACATATGTCGCCGGGGAATATGCACTAAACGACAAAAATAGATCATACGTGGCACCAATTCTCATAGAAAATTTAGTCAAAGTATTCTGAACTTTTCCACCCTCATCAGTCGCCGGGGGATAAAGTCCGTTAAAATTTGACCAAAATGATTTCTATGTAAAACGTGGCGGAAATGTTCCCGCTTACTATTCCTCCCCGGCGACATGTCGCTGGTGGATATCCATTTTGTTTAGTTTAAAAAAGATAATAGTGTTAATTACCGTTTGCTGTTACTTGGACAAACATTAAAAAGAGTTTCCCCGCGACATGTCGCGGGGAAAGTATTATAACAATTATAAAGTTTTTATAATATATCACCAATATATCAAAAAGTAAAAAAAGGTTTCCCCGGCGACATGTCCGCCCGTAAAGTTATTAAATTTTTTAGAGTTTTATTAATATATCACCAAACAACTCACAACTATATTTTTTAATAAATGTTTTTATAATAATCAAAACAAATTTATTAAAAAACTAGAGTTTATTAATAATTAATATTTAAAAAATAGATAATTAAAATTATTTGATATAAATAATTTCGCCTGGAAAGCGTTTGACTATGTTGAACTTTAAATTAAACTACGTTTTTGATTTGTTTCGGTCTGATTTCCTTAGATTATAAAACGAAAAAAATATATATATATATATGTTTTAAGGTGATATCGTTATACTAAACAAATTCATATCGTTTATACATCAAAACGAATCATATCTTATACTATCAACACATTCAAATCATAAAAGTTTAAACAAGAGTCTTCACATACAATAAATAAAAACATACGAATTAACATTGCAAATGACAAACTACTCAAAATCATTACGAATACATTGCACATGACAAACTACTCCAAATCAAGTTTTTCATATCATTGAGAGCTTCGTAAATAGAGCAGCCGAATTAACGGTAAGTTTTGTTCCGATGTAATAAATGCATTTCCATTGGTGCCTGGAGTACACTATCTTTCCATGCAAGGGTGCAGTTTGACAATCTCTATTTCATGAAGATCCAGAGAATAGTTTGTAGGTGTTGAATGTCAGAGAAAGCTTGGAGGCTTGAAGGTCCTCAAGAATAACTGGAGGTGTGAATGTCCTGCATGAGATAACTTGGAGCTCTAGGAGAACTCATCAATTCATCGAAGGTCGGTCTCTCTCCATAAAAAAAAATCCACATCCAAAATATTTCGGAGGCTGTTAAATAGTAAAGAAAATCAATTTTCTTTAACAACTAAACCAGAATATTATATATTGCACAAATAAAAAACATGTGATTGTTCACCTTTGATTTGGACAATGCTTAATAAAGTTTACCGTAACTCTCAGGTTTAAAAGATTGTCGGAGATCTACAGTCTCCTTTTGCACACCTAACACTCTAAAGCTTTCGTGTGGCACCATTGTAAACCATCTTTTTTGTTGTGATGTAAAAGTGTGTGAATGTTTGTGGTTTGATAGTATCTGACTTTTATGGTATATAAAGATTTTTGGCGGGGGTATTTAGCGAGAGTATTTGGCGGTAGTTTTTGGCAGCAGTATTGGCGGGGTATTTGAGGGAGTATTTTGGCGGGATTTTTGGCAGGAAGTATTGACGACTAATGTATAACCCTAACTCTTGACTCATCCGTTGAGACCTCTAATGTATAACCCTAAAAACATATCGTACGCCGTCCGTTGAACCTCTAATGTATAACCCTAACATCTCGCCTCATTCGCTGACCCAAATGAAAAACCCTAACATCTCGACCGTTCGTTGAAGGTCTAATGTAAACCCTATACATCTCGAATTCATCCATTGAACCTCTAATTATAACCATACCATATCGACTCGTCCATAGTTGAACTTCTAATGATAAAAAAAAATAAAATAAAATAAATAAAAACCCTAACATCTCGACGCGTGCGTGTGAACGTCTAATGTCTATAAACCATACCATATCGACTCGTCCGTATACACGTGATCTAATGTTACAACTATAACATATAGACTCGTCCGTTAACGTCTAATGTATAACCCCTAACAACTTGACGCGTCCGTTGAACGTCTATGTAATAACCATATTTGCGATACCATATCGAACTCGTTTTTCGTTGAACGTCTAATGTACAACCATAACATATCGACTCGTATCTCGTGAACTCTAATGATACACCATAACATAACGATCTATCGTCCCTTTGAACGTTTTAATTATAACCATCCATACCGACTCCAGATAAATTGAACCTCTAATGTATAACCCTAACATCTCGACTCGTCCGTTGAACGTCTAATGTATAACCATAACATATCGACTCGTCCGTTGAACGTCTAATGTATAACCATACCATACCGACTCATACGTTGAACCTCTAATGTATAACCCTAACATCTCGACTCATCCGTTGAATGTCTAACGTATAACCATAACATATCGACTCGTCCGTTGAACGTCTAATGTACAACCATAACATATCGACTCATCCGTTGAACGTCTAATATAAAACCATAACATATCGACTCATCGTTGAACTCGTCTAATGTATAACCAAACCATAAATCGACATCAAACGTTGAAACCTCTTAATGTACCAACAACCCTAACATCCAAACTCGTCCGTTGAACGTCTAATGCATAACCTAACATCATCGAATCATCCTTGAACCTCTAAAGTAGTAACAATACCATATCGACTCGTCCATTAAACGTCTAATGTATAACCCTAACAGTCTTGACGTCGTCCGTTGAACGTCTAAGGTATAACCACACCAATCGACTCGCCGTTGAACGTCTAATGTACAACCTAACATATCGACCTTTCCGTTGAACGTCTAATGTATAACCCAACATCACGACTCGTCGTTTGAACGTCTAATGTATAACCATTCCCATATCGACGTCGTGTCGTTGAACGTCTAATGTAACAAACCATAACATTTCGACTCGCCCGTTGAACTTCTACATATAAAACCATAACAAATCGACTCGACCGTAGAACGGCTAATGTATAACCATAACCATACCAACTCATTCGACGTTGAACCTCTAATGTATAATAATAAAGCCCTACATACATATGTACACGATCTCGACTCGTCCGTTGAACCTTCTATTGTATAACAAACATAACGACTCGAACCGTTGATCCTCTAATTACAAACCATAACATATCGACTCATACGTTGAACGTCTAATGTATAACCATACCATATCGACTCATACGTTGAACCTCTAATGTACAACCATAACATATCGACTCGTCCGTTGAACGTCTAATGTACAACCATACCATATCGACTCGTCCGTTGAACGTCTAACGTATAACCCTAACATCTCGACTCATCCGTTGAACGTCTAATGTACAACCATAACATATCGACTCATACGTTGAACGTCTAACGTATAACCCTAACATATCGACTCATACGTTGAACGTCTAATGTATAACCATACCATATCGACTCATACGTTGAACCTCTAATGTATAACCCTAACATCTCGACTCGTCCGTTGAACGTCTAATGTATAACCATAACATATCGACTCATACGTTGAACGTCTAATGTACAACCATAACATATCGACTCATACGTTGAACGTCTAATGTATAACCATACCATATCGACTCATACGTTGAACCTCTAATGTATAACCCTAACATCTCGACTCGTCCGTTGAACGTCTAATGTATAACCATACCATATCGACTCATACGTTGAACCTCTAATGTACAACCATAACATATCGACTCGTCCGTTGAACGTCTAATGTACAACCATACCATATCGACTCGTCCGTTGAACGTCTAACGTATAACCCTAACATCTCGACTCATCCGTTGAACGTCTAATGTACAACCATAACATATCGACTCATACGTTGAACGTCTAATGTATAACCATAACCCCACTGGAAGGTCGTCGAACATGTTAATCATAAAAAGTTTTCCGACGAGGGTGTCATCGTGGTAGAGGACGATCCTGATATTATACATTTCGATAACTCATCTGATCTTCCACTTTCTACTAGTTTGAATGACTTGAATATGCGACCTTGCATATAGATGGTCAATCAACGGTGGTTGACGCACCGCCAAATATCATTGATGTTCCTGACGAAGACGATGATATTATTGGTGATGAAGACGCCCTTCCTCATGATTTAGCAGATTCTGATGCTGAAGACCTCATCAATGTTGATGATGATGGTGTTGAGAAAGTTTATTCTAGTGAAAAAGAAGATTGATATTGAGTTGTAACTTGCAAAATACACTTATATATTTGAATGAATGAATGAAATTTTTGTGGATTGTTTAAATGTGTATATTTATTTGGATATGTATGTATTTGGATGTGTGCATGCTTTTTATTTTTTTGTTCTTGAATTCTATATGTTATACTAATTGTAACTTGTACAGATGTCAGCAGATGTCGCACTGGTACCACGGACGGTCGACGGTGGCCGTGATGATCGTCCCCATCCACACGTTGTACCCACGTGGCGGGGGCTGCTTTGCTAATCAAAAAGGTAGGAATTTTTGGATTATTGTAATACAAGCATAAATTTGATACATATATTGAAAACATGCTTGCCTTGAATTTTTATGGGACTTTATCACTAACTTGATTTTGCAGGCAAGGTATACGAAAGCCCATTGTGGGCGCAGGGGACGCGGCAGGCTGAATGCCCGCCGGACCAGACCCGAAAACCTTTCGCTAAAGGAGATCGCTGTAGCTTAAAGGCCCCGTCCCGATCAATTGTGATTTGGGTGACAAACAACCTATAACCCTCTCGGTTCCCATGCGGCTCACTGGTCTAATTACATCGGTGAGGTCGTTAGGAGTGTGCCGTTGTACTACCCCTCTTGGGAGAAGGTCCCGAAGGAGCGGAAGGCGGTGATCATTTCAGAGATTGGGGTCAGTTATCCTTTTATGTTTATTTCATTATCGTGTTCATTTATTTAATTGTGTATATTTATTTAAATTTGTTTATTTATGTATATCATATAAATAAATAAATATATAAATTATATCTCTAACTCTGTTTTTGTTTTGTTGTATATGATTGCAGACCCTCTTTGACCTCAGGCCGCACATGGATTCCTCCCGCTGGACAGAGATCAGCGAAGGCATCAACATGCACTTGCAAAAAGCCTACAATACCAACAAGGCTTCTTTCAAGGCCAAGTATTAGAAGGCAGACCCCACCACCGGGAGTTACGATCTGGAGGCGATTAGGCGGGCACGTCCCGAGGAGATTACAACGGATGAGTGGGATAAGTACATTAAGTTTTGGAATGATCCCAAGAACCTTGCTCGAGCCGCTCAAAATCGGCTAAACCGGCAAAAGAGCGTGGTCACATATCGACAGGGATCCCGGTCGCTGGCTCGCCTTCGAGATGAGATGGTAATAAACATTATAATTATTTTACATACATATATATCATATATTATCGGCATTATACGCTTTGGTGTGTTGTGGATTTGTCGTTTTTAATTTGTTTTGTCTATTTATTGCGTGTGTAGTGAACAGAGTCGGGGAGGCCTCAGACACTCTGGAGTTACACTTAACTCATTGACACCTTATAGCGAACACACACTGTTGATGGGGTATTCCCTGTTAAGGATGAGGACCGCCGCATATATGATTTTTGCTTTCAAACACACATTAGATGAATTATCGAGAATTTATGTAGCAACCCGACTAATATGTTTACTATCTTGTGTTTTTGTACTACATAGGAGGAGAAGAAAAGGCTTGAGGTAGGTGAGTACACGGAGGATGTAGTCAATGCGTTGGCAAGAGGGGGTAAGCTTCATGGGCACATTTCCGATGTGGGTCGGGTATTGCCATCACGGGCCACATCCAAGCCAAGTATGCCCGCCCCCGACAAGTCGCTCAAGATCATGCATAGAAAGGTAGACTTTATGATGAGTCTTTTCAGAAGCGACTCCAAGTATAGGTTTATGTTTAGAGTTTGAGTCGGGTGGTGCTAGCGGGAGTGGCGGGCGTGATGATGACGAGGAGGGTGGCAATGATGAGGATGGCGATGGGATGATTAGTCTATGTTATATATTAGTTAGTAAGCTACATTATTACTTATGGTTGATTTTGGCGACATTTAAAAACTTCTTTCCCATTATCCTAGTTATGTTATAAATTAGTTAGTAATGCACCCGTTTAGTTATGTTACATAATAGTTGTAAGCCCCGTTTATGACTAGGAATTTCAGTTTTTGTTAGATTTTATCCAGAAACCGGGGCTCACGGTTTTTTTTTTTATAGGATTTTGGACGATTAAGCTTTATTATTCTTTTGTTTTGTACAAGTTGTGATGTATTGTATTGCGTTGATGTCCCGTTTACTTTGTATTTTGTTTTGGTTACAAGTTGTGATGAGTTTCTATACAGGTTTTGATACAGAGTTTGTAATTGGTAGTTTTTTTCCGAAAAAAATCTGGAAAAACCGTTTTCCCCAGCGACATGTCGGCTGGGGAGGAAACATGATATTAATCTTTTTTTTAAATGTTTTCCCCGCGGGAAATGTCGCATGGGGAAACCTGATATTATTTTTTTTAAAAGGTTTCCCAGCGACCATGTCGCTGGGGAAATTGATATTAATTTTTTATTAAAACGTCTTATTCCACCAGCGACATGTCGCTAGAGAAAAGTTTTATTATAATATTTAATAAAAATGTTTCCACAGCGGACATGTCGCTGGGGGAAAAAGGTTTTTCTTTAAAAAATTTAATTAATTAAATTTTTCTTAAAAACCTTTTTCCCCAGCGACATGTCGCTAGGCCATAGGCGTTTATTTAATTTTTTAAAAAAAAAAAACGTTTTCCCCAGCGACATGTCGCTGGGGAAAAAGTGTGTCACCGTGGCACTTGATCTTTGACTGAAAAATGAGTGGGACCCACCTCGTCGCTGGGGATTATCGCTGGGGAAAGAATCCCTTACGAAGCTTCCCCAGCGAGTATTCCCCAGCGACATGTCGCTGGGGATACCTTTCCCCAGCGACATGTCGCTAGGGAAAACCCCGACATGTCCGCAAGGGGAAGGAAAAGGGCGTTGTGGTAGTGAAAGGTGTTTGACATTATTACATGCAATAGTATAGATTATTGCTCCAAATTGATCCACGGTATATAATTGCACTTGTATTATACGCAAGGGATGCAGGTCTAATTAAATACAGCTGGCGTCTACTTCTATAAATGATTAGTTTTATAATATGTATAACTATATAAAACATTATTGATTCTTAAACAAACCTGTTTACTCGCAGGACTAAGACCCCATGAAAGCCTGACAGTTTGTCCACCAAACTGAGTTCCTTGTAGCATTCTTAAAGCTTCCTCGTCACAGCATCTGCATATACACAAATAAAATATTGATTAGCACAAAGTAACAAAATTCTTCTTTGCGAATCAAATTTTAAATGAGTCACCTCTCATCAAACTGAACAAACCCACACTGCTTGCCTACGAGGATCTTTACATGGACTAACTGTCCATATTGGCTAAACACCTACTTTAGATATTCTGGTATGAAGCTACAAATAAAGAAGATATAAATGAAAGTATTGATGAGCTTTGAGTGAGATCAGGAAAGTGTATTATAAAAGTATAAAAATAAAAGGCCACAAACACTCATGTTAAAAAAGTGAAACCAAAGCTCATCACCCTACCTAAACATATGGACATTCTGGTAATGAATTTCATAGAATCTAAACATGAATAGCAAGAAGGCTAATTATTGCAATCACATGAGTAATGTATGGATGGAACAAAACATTTTATGGCCAATAAAGCGGATATGTAAAGACATATCATTCATAAGATATCCAGATAATAAATTGCAATAATCTACCATGTATGTCTTTTAAATTTAGATGTTTATAAGTGCATGCACACCTGTTTGTCAGCTCTTTGAGTTCTAAATCCTTCAATCATCTCCATGGCTCGAATCTGCATATATGTTTTTCCTTCTAGGTCTACACGCATAGTAAAATTAGCAAAGAACAAATGAACTAAATATGAGGTTTTTAAAACCTCTTGCATATTTGTTGACTTGGCAGCTATCATCTTGATCACCCATCGCCTGTTATGAATTCACATATATAAAAGTAAGTCACCCTGCACACACAGGCCCAATTGAACATTCAAGATTATTAAATAATAAAGCTTACATAACAAGTTCTTTTGGATTCTATTTTTCAAGAGCAAATGTACGACTTACCTTTCGCCAAGGTAAGTTATATGCTACCCACAGGGGATGCAACCACATCAGTTCCGGTATAAAAAACTTCATCAGCGGTAAGTAATTCATCTACTATTACTGGTTTTTCAGAAACTTGGCAAGGTAATAAAGACAAAAGGACAATAAAAATATTCTAAGATGTCTGTCAATGAGATAAATAAATCCAGTTAAATGTTTCCAAATGGGATCATACTTTATAGAAACAGAAATTAGTACACAAATCACAATATATGCAGTGAATTGGAGCTTACAACTATGTCAAACATAAATTAGTATCAAGAGTGACGCATGCAACTACTATTTCAAACACACTTGCCTAATAATATAACATTGTATTCATATAGATCGCGTAAGGTATAGAATTCACGTTGTAACACATATCGAAACATACCTTAAGGATGCAACACAAAGTAAAATGTCATCTTTCTCCAGGACCATTGTGTAGAATCCCTCATAGTTGAGACGAGCGTATTCTGATCTACACAAAATAAAACACAACAACGATTTAATTGTTATATAAGGGTCGTATGTATTTATAGATAAAAATTAGGGTTCAAAGTTAGACTGTGGGTTTGTAGATATGCTCTAATTATGGTGTATATCTTCAATATCTATACATTAAATTTAGGATTCAGGGTTTTGAGTTTGATTGGTAGATGGATATGAATATGGAGTATATTAGGGTGCGTTTGTAAAACTTTAGGATTAAGGAAGTTTAGTTGGATAAAGATGAGGATTCATAATACAATTTTAGTTGGATAAAGAGGATTTACAGAATATGAGGATGCGTATGATGATGATCTAGAGTATATCATGATTTACAGAATATGGGTTTGTTTGTATAATAATATAACATGGGCCAGTTTGTAAATCAACAGTATATCAATATTGTTTTGAATAGTGAGACACAAATGGGTGTTTGGCTAAGTTGGTTAATGCCATACAATACTAACCATAGGTCATAGGTTCAAACCTTATCATGCCCAACATTTTTATAAAAAAAAATTCGAAAATCCATGTCATATATGTGCCATGTCATCATTGAGGTGGCGTCCAGTCATTAAATCATATTTACACACTCATATTTAGCCCCATATATATGTTATATATACATATATATACATATATATATAGATAGTGTATTAAAATAGGAAGAATAGGAAGTGATCTAAGCCGTCAGATGTATCAAGAATGGGATCAAAAAACTATAGGCACTATGGTAAATGTCTGAAACCTAAGGGCATATGCGTCAATTCAATTTTGTGAGTGTAAAGCGTAATAGACGAGCCACTCTTATGTCTTTATTTTCCTTTGTCTTCTTAGGCATAATTTTTATATTATTTGCGATTTTATCACTTAATTTGAGTTCCCATTAATATACTAAGCGTAAAAATATGTAGGCTTCATTATCATTAATAAACAGTGGGTTTGGTGTATTTTTCTCGACGTAAACGTGAACTTTTCTCGACGTAAATTGATACACACGACTGTGATAAATATCATTTATGACATGTGCAAGTATCGTCTCATTGAGGCACATGGTTCGAATAACAAATGATACATAATAGTTCGAAACACGGCTGTGATAAATATCATACGTAAACGAGTATCGTCTCATCGAGACACAACAGTTCGAAACACAAACAATACAGAAGAGTTCGAAACTCAATAAAAAAACTAAGTTAGTTGATACATAAAGCTAAAGTTGACACGCAACCAATATGCAAGCGTACAGTCGATATACATTACCATGTCGTCGGAAAAGGTTGGTTTTTGTGGGTTTCATTGTCGCTAGAAAATCACGAACAAAAGAAATAGTTTTTATCAGATGTTATAACTCCGACCATGGTAGTTGTTGATGATGACAACGATGGATGGGGAGGACATACTTGCAGTGATAACAAAAGCTAATTATGTCGTAACAATGGTGATAAATGTTGCCCAGAGAGCTAACTTTGCTTTTTTCGACAACAACAATATACGAAACCTTCTCCTTTAGCCTTAATATTGGGAATGACCATGATACACAACCTGTGATACATAAATAAACGATTTCATTTACTGTGGTGACGACTACGGTTCCGGTCGTATCCTTTCGCCGTGATGAACAAATCGCCAAAATCCAACTTCGATACGACCGTGAGTATGGTGTATGGTTGTTGGTAATTAAGGGATGTGTGTTCGCATGAAAATAATATCGAATATATTCGGATATTGGAATATGATCGAAGAGGAGCATTTTAACATTGTGTGTGGATCCCGTTTGGCATTAGCATGAAGAGAGAAGAGATATGTTAGTGTTAACAATGAGAGATTTACGATATACTAGTAAATTAGGAGTGCTCAGTTTTCTAAATTGCCCTTTTGATTTAATTAACAAGTTTAATTTAAATTTAAATAATGTATCTTAGTTGTCAAACATTCATTGGCTTGTCACACTATCCTACTTTAAAAACTATCTTACATGAACCTCATTATATATATATATATATATATATATATATAGTGTGAGGTTCTTTTCAGAACCAAATAAATGTACAGAACTGCGAGAACCAATCTAAACCACTTATTTGTTTGATCAATGGTTGAGATGATGTATGGCATTTTGGTAATTATTAAGACTATCAAATTTTATTTTATAAGTATGTGAGGGGTAAATATGGAATTTAAGATCTCCCTAACAATCACGTATTAAAAAAAACCGTCCAATTTTTCAAAGATAATATACTTTTGAATTTGGAATCTATAAACCAACTTCCTCTTTATTCTTTATATTCATATTTTCAAATCTTGGTCGGACGTTATCACCGGAGCCTCTTATCCAGATGTTGTCACTGATAATCTTTGTCATCGGTTAATCGTTGATCGTCGTCACCTAATAAATCATCGATCGTCGTCACCTGAACATCATTATTCGGCGTCACCGTCATCTCACCGGATTATCTTCATCAATCTTCGTAACCAGATCGGTGTAGATCATCATCACCGGATCGTCGTTGTTTATGGATGGTATACTAATGTCTCTTTAGTGTCTTTTCTTTTGTCTGTGATTTACCGTTTATCTTCAATTCACTTCTGTTGAAATTTTAATTAAGTTATTGATGTTTATCTCTTTATGCACGTCAATTTATATGTGTTCTTTTTAGTTCCTAAATGTTTTAGTTCCACGTCAATTCAAGAACTAAACATGCATATTGAAAGTAAAGGTCATAATTAAGAGATATGGAAATAATACATTAATATGTAGAAATGATTGTGCATAAATGCAACACTACTTGTTACGATTAAAGTCGTTTGCGTCATCTGATATAAGAAATGATTGTGCATATGTGTTTTGTAAGTTGTTGTGATTAAATAATTTGTTTACTAATTGGTTTTCATTACAGGTACGAGTATTAATGAGCAATATAAAGAGTGCACATGTGTTTTGTACATACTATCTAGCGAGACGATAGTTATGATAAAGATATAAAGAATGACGACACAAGTGCATGTAGTAGATACAAGTGCACATGAACTAACTTGAGCATAAACATAAGGGCAAATGGATTAACTCAGATGCACATATATATATACAAAGAATTCGAGTATTCAACAAGGGAAAATACATGTGCACTTGTATCTAGCGAGAAGATTGTTATGATAAAGGAGTGAAGAGTAAAGACACAAGTGCATGCAATAGATACAAGTGCACATAAGCTAACTTGAGTACGTATATATAAAGACATTTGGATGAGCTCAAATGCACACATGCATACAAAGAAATCGAGTGTCTCTAATGAGAGAAAATACATGTGCATCAAAGAAACTTTCTCTTTCCTTTTAGAATTTTGTATGTAAATTGTATATCACATGATTTTGGATTTTGTGTATAATGTTTTTGTTTTAATATGTAAAAGATTCATTTAAAATATTTTATGTTTGTCATTCAATGCGCTTGTGTAAATATTTATGACCAAAACACATTAGAAGTTTAAGCAATTGAACAATAAAAGTATATGTAAATTTACTATGCATGAAAAACAAATATGCACCTTTTGAAATCATGCATGCTAGAAAAAAATTAATTAAAAAAATTCCTATGATTTTGGATCTAAAAAAACGTTTTTTATATTAAAAAATCTCAAAAAGAAAATAAAAATGTAATTTTACTATTATACCCTTTTGAATTAAATAATAAAAATGAATATTTAAAAAAATGTGATTGGTTGATGATGGTTCTCGCGGTTCTGTACATTCATTTGGTTCTGAAAAGAACCTCACCCTATATATATATATATATATATATATATATATATATATACCAGTTACGTAACCCGTTCGACGGACGGGTTTGTTTCGGGTTTTTCCTTTTAAAGTTTAAATGTGTGATGGTCTAGTTTTTATAACAACGTGATTTTTTTGTTAAATTCGGTGACCTATCAAAGAGCAGACAACAAAAAACAGTTATGGGATCTGCTTGACCAGTGAGGTCTACAACCCTATCTAAGTCTACCAAAGCCCGTGAGCTCTACAACCCCATCTAAGTCTACCAAAGTTAGATCCTCCTCAAAATACATGTGATATCTTCATGACCAACATATATGTTGTTTATTATTTATAATCGATTAGCAAAAATAGTTTACATGATAAGTATTGTGATCATACACAATACGTAATGTTCATAATAACAAATATTTTATTTGTGATAAACAAATAAATCCAAATGAAAGCACTACATTGCAAGTTTATAGTGTCCTTTTTTTGGTATACCTTGGTTTCCGACTCGACATTGTGACTGTGCTAAAGTTGATACGAGCAAGTCACTTTTAGCATTTAGTCCAACTATGTCCATGTTAACCATTTTTAATATATGTTTTCTCATGTATTAGTCATGCACTCTAATTTAGGGTGGTTACTTGGTAGTGTCATTCTTCTTTACATTATAAATTGTAATCGTATCATCAGTGTATCAGATATGAATGAAATGAAAATATTTTAGAGTCTAGTTTCTCTCGATAATTCTTGGAGTCTTGCCCGCCAAAGGGCCTTATCCTTCCGCTTCTTCATCTAGTTCTTGGGAGACTTACCATCTCGAATCGGTATCATAACATTTCACCACTCGCATATGCAGTAATTCACAAATTATAGAACTCTTGAACTTAAAATGATGTTGCCTTCAAAATTTGTAACTCCGTCCAATAGTTGTGTATAATTTATTGTATATTCTAAAAAAAATGAAATTATAACCTCAAATTGATGAAATAATTTCATCTAAACAACATCAGTGCTTTATATATAACTATTAGTATAAATTATTCATACTTTAAGTAATAAACTCACTATAATATAGTTTATACATTGTTCATTCATCATATCAAGTGTTGAAGCGTATGTTCGTCGGATGTCACGATCTTAAGGTAGAAGTAGTAATCATGGGAACGAAACTACATTGACAAAGCTGTATCATAGCATAAAACAACATCTTAAAAATTACATCTCATTTTGGTCTAATATGGTCATGTATAAAACTCTAGCATTCATACTTGTTTATTCCTATAGAATATATGAGATGAATTGAACAACTCTAGCATGATATAAGCTTTTTGATTAAAAAATAATACACTTATAAGATATCATTCATTCCATACCAAAACTGTTTACGTATTACAAGTGTAGGTACCTGGTGCCGATCAGAATAAGTTTTACACAAATGACAAAGAAGATATCAGAAACCAAATTTGTATAGAAAATATCAACATCAATAACGTAGTGATGATGATGGAAAGCAGCTCACTGATATCAAGTTCTTTAACTCTTTTTATGACGACTGTGACGATTCTGATCTCCTCTAGATCCACTATTACTTTCTTTCTTTCGAAGGGTTTATGACTTGGTATATATCTCATTAAAAAAGAAGTTACTGTGCTAGTTGTGTTTATTTTTGCCTGCCATCTGGAATAGCATAGAGAACAATTGGTTTCGAAGGGCTAACGAACGGAACATCACATCTGAAATAGCCTTTTCTCTCCATGCTTCAACATTCTCATATTTGCATCTCCGACTACTGAAATTTCTTTCCTACTGTCTGGGTTCACCGCGTCAATCAAGTTGTCATTTTCCCCCAACTGCAACAGGAAACATATTATTAACTCCTTGAAAAAATGATGATGCAATTTAACCGTAAGCACAATGTATACTTCTTGTAATTATAAGTAACGAATGGCCTGGAAGTTACAGAATTCCAAACACAAACTGACCCATTTTGACCACCCATTATGCTCATTGTGTCACCTTATTTTGATGCAAAGGCTTAAATGTTCTTTAGAAATTGTTAAAAGTGATCAACTATAAAAGAAGAGAGAAGTCCAAATATACCTTGTTTTTCTTGAGTATGTAACCGAACTCCACTAGAGTTAGCGGAGCAAGTTCATTAATCTTAGGTAACCACGTAAGTGGTTTGAGTTTGGTGGCCTTATAAACAGATCCTCCTGGAGGCAGAACTCTATTTTAGTTCTGTCACATTTCCATCTAAATCCTTCTTAATTTCTTTAATACTTGCATTTCTGCAATCCATTAATGTAATTTCCAGATTAGGTGATATGGCCTAAGCATTAACTATGGCCTTCACATGAGCTTGTTCTATCCATATCTCCTTCGTAAAAGTTGTATCCTTCGCACCATCACCCTCATATCTCTTATGCTGTGGGATATCTCTTATCCTTATTTATGTCCCAGTGGTCATCCATCGATGGCTTATGGTAGAACTATGCTCTCGGACATGCTTTCCTACAAAAAATCTATGTATACATTTGGTATGATTTATACAGAGGAATCTTTAACTGTATAAGAATGGGACAAGCTTTAAAAACACCAAAGATCATGTCGTCTCCGAAGATGGTGAAATCACCATCTATTCCCTCTTCCAACACTCACTTCACTGAATCAGGTAGCAGACTCCTTTACACGTCAAAGGAAATAAAATTTAGATTAACAGACTCCTGCCAAACAAACGCTTCAATTTTAACAGGTTTAATTTTAACTGGTTCAGTTTTTCCATTAAAAGAAAGAAACAAAAAGATTCAATTTTACCATATAACGATTTCTATTTTGACAATTGTCCTGAACACAATGTACTCTAGCCAGCCATTCAGACTCTTTACCTACGATTGTTCAAAATAAACAACAAAACCTGATTTTAGTTTTCTGTTCATTGATTTGACATGTAGGTAAAAATTACTTTTAGTAGAAATATAAAGACTCACTTATCAAGCTCAAAACATCAGTTCATTTGTCTAGTACACAAACAAAGATACCTGGTTTGTTGTGGCAGTTATGACACCGATAAGAAGTGTGAAAAAGAATGCTAGCCCACATGCCAGTAAGAACGCCCACCATGGTAACTGAAGTTGACTTTTAAAGAATTCAATTACAAACAAACTTGCTACAATGTTTATCAAGAGAATGCATGTAAGACACAAATAAAAGCCCTTTCTGCTGCAACAGGAGTGTTTGGATTCTGTTTTAACAGCAGCCAAACACCCCTTCTGCTGCAACAGGGGTGTTTGGATTCTGTTTTAACAGCAGTCAAACACCCTTTCTGCTGCAACAGGGGTGTTTGGATACCGTTTTAGCAGCAGCCAAATTTAGGATGACATGCTCTTATGATAAAGTTCTATGGCATTGATAATGTTCCATGGTGATTGACTGGTAGGGAATAAAGTGAACAATACGTGGAGACGAAGATGAGGTGATTTCGGTTGATCATTTTTTGATGAGTTTTGGTGAAGTGGGTCTCTGAAATTAAAAATTGCCATTCCTTTGAAACACATCGAAACTGGCCTAAAGATTTGGCTAGAAGACGACGTAGAATCTCGCTGATAAAATCATGTGGGATTTGATGATGCTTTCAGACTCCATTGTTACCTGAGTGCAAGGCTCTGATTTGAAATCAAGAGCCTAAGTACTTTCTTTTAGCAGTGTGTGAGAACATAATTCCTATTGTTTCTTATTTTCTTGTAAGGAGCTTAGCTGTGTTATGTGTTAAAAAGCAGAGTCAGATAGAAATGAAAATTTATTTTCTGATCTGAACCGTTATCGATAATCCCAATTTTGACCCATACGCTTACCCTTAAGACAGACACCTATTTTATTCCCTTATGCAAAAAGATTATCATGTTCTTACATGTTAATAATGATACCTGAGGTATTGTAAGAGGACCATGACCACAACCACGGCTGTTGAAAACCACAACGCGCCAACCCTTGTTTCTTGCTCTCAAAAGCATATGTCTTATGTATGAATCATTGCTTCCTCCTGTCAATCCCGGCTGCAATAATCCATCATCTTTAGTTTGACACAAGGTTTACCAGCATCTCTCATTTTTTTTTGGGGTCAAGAATAAAATCAAAATGATAACACAGTTTCATTAGTGTTTTAGAAAAGGAGGCGTGCCTTCCTTTTTTCATATGATAAGCAATGCGTCTGATTGATATGAGTAGCCAAATTTTTGTAAGTTTATAAAGACTTAAAACCTAAAACTTGTGAATAACGATCGAAGCAACTTGAAGAAACACAAAGTAAATTTAGGATGACATGCTCTTATGATAAAGTTCTATGGCATTGATAATGTTCCATGGTGATTGACTGGTAGGGAATAAAGTGAACAATACGTGGAGACGAAGATGAGGTGATTTCGGTTGATCATTTTTTGATGAGTTTTGGTGAAGTGGGTCTCTGAAATTAAAAATTGCCATTCCTTTGAAACACATCGAAATGGCCCTAAAAGATTTGGCTAGAAGACGACCTTAGAATCTCGCTGATAAAATCATGTGGGATTTGATGATGCTTTCAGACTCCATTGTTACCTGAGTGCAAGGCTCTGATTTGAAATCAAGAGCCTAAGAAGTCTTTCTTTTTGCTGTGTGTGAGTAACAAATTCCTATTGTTTCTTATTTTCTTGTAAGGAGCTTAGCTGTGTTATGTGTTAAAAAGCAGAGTCAGATAGAAATGAAAATTTATTTTCTGATCTGAACCGTTATCGATAATCCCAATTTTGACCCATACCCTTACCCTTAAGACAGACACCTATTTTATTCCCTTATGCAAAAAGATTATCATGTTCTTACATGTTAATAATGATACCTGAGGTATTGTAAGAGGACCATGACCACAACCACGGCTGTTGAAAACCACAACGCGCCAACCCTTGTTTCTTGCTCTCAAAAGCATATGTCTTATGTATGAATCATTGCTTCCTCCTGTCAATCCCGGCTGCAATAATCCATCATCTTTAGTTTGACACAAGGTTTACCAGCATCTCTCATTTTTTTTTCCAGATTCTTTTGAAAGCAAGTCCAGCAAGCATCCAATAAGTCTCGAACATAAGGGATAATATCGTTTTTGAGAGTGCACGAAGAACGTTTATAAAAGGAAAACGTAAAACCATTGAGAAGCTTTCAACAACTTTTCACCCTCGTTCTCCCCAAATACTTCCTTGAATATGTTTCTCGCCCTCCTTTTTGTATGATTCTTGCTCCTAATTGTAGCTTCCCCTTCACTGTTTCTAATAACTTTTGCCCCATTTTCACTACAGCGTAACAAATTTTTGCGTGAATAAATCTGAACATCATGGTTTTCTGGTTAGGTTAAGTTGACAAAATTAGGGAATGACCAGCCCATTGCTGATAATTGGAACGTCATTACCCAGGACTTCCTCATTTGGCAAAAATTTAGTGCAAATTTTTTTATTCTTTTACATTTCTTCAGGACTGCTTTGCTAATCATGCTTGACGTATGTCTGGGATTGGATTGTTACAATATTACTTCTCATGTGTCAGACCTTATAAAAGACCAATTTTTTTCTCATTCCAAAATCCTGCTGTTGTAGCTCTCTTCGTTCGAGTCCTAGTTGGGTATTTATTATCTTTATGACTAAAGAAATACCATTCGTTTTGATCTTCCATACCCAGCCTGCATAGCTCTATTTAGACTTTTATGTTAGTATGATCTAACAGTTAGATGTGGCAATTTAAGGGTTATAGACCAGGCTTGTCATAAACAAAGTTATTTCCCATCTGACATACTCGAAAACAATTTTCCATATCTTAAAGCTAAAAAAATTTTGGTCTGCAAATGCATACCAAATAAACTAAACTACTACTTCATTTACTAAAGCTTTTTAAAAACATATATATGATTTTACCACTTTTTAAGTGTATTAATTAACTGAAAACTAACCATCATTATCACTTGATGAATGGGAAGCAACATACTGAAGAACATCAAATATTTCTGTTTGACCATAGCTCGCAGCTCTTTGCCAGTATAAAACAAACATATTTCCAGCCCTTGTCCTCAGTTCCATTATGTTACGATCAATGTCTGGTTCATGCTTTGAAATATAGGGGTTGAAGAAAGCATCGTAAACATATGTTCCCTGAAAAGATTGAGCAATTCAGATAAGATTTATATTCTTTCAGAAGATAAAAAAATAGGTTCATAATTCCGACCCATTTATATGAATGGGTCAATTCGTATCACTAACGCATTAAACAGGTAAAAAAATTGCTTATAAAGAAGACGACCTATACTCGCCCAAAGTATTTTTATGATCACTAAACCTCTTAATTCAATAATTAGTTTTATTGAGATGAGTTTTGATTATTTTTAGAGTAGTATCTTTTCTAATCTCTTACATACACCAATTTTTTATAAGGATTTATAAAAACTGGAGAAGGGTCGACCCGACCCATTTGAATTCATAGGAAAAGTCACTTGTTTCGGCCCGTTTCTCCACCCTCCAATTTACCACCTCTATCCTTTGTTTTAGGGAACCACAAATATATGTAAAATTCTAGCTTTCCTTCACTGTACATTGGGACCCTTCAAAAACAAAACAACCAATAACTCAAATATAGAACAGAAAATACAAAAGCGTGTTAAGAGCTTCCCATAGATTTCAAACATCAAGGTTATGTTCTTACCATGAAACAAATGTGTCACCAATACGCTCATAAACAGTCAGTTTCAGTAACTAAGATCCTGAAAACGTCATGATAGAGTTTTTGATCTAAACCTGTGAAATTGAATAAATTTACACGTATAACATGTATAGTACCAGTATTGTCACCAAAAGTGAAGTTCCTCAATATCAGGTTTATTCTTTTCCACAGATTTGAAACAGTCGTTGCCTGGATACGCATATCCAAACACCATTCTGTATGCAATTAAGTAATCCCATTGTTAGAAATGGCTGGTTGCGATTCTCCATAAACGATGAAGAAACAAATTTAAAGATCAACATACATGAGGCCTCTGGTAAGAAAGGATCCAATAATCCTGTAACCCTGTCAAAGGACTAAACACAACAGTAAACTTATATAAATAAATTCCAAGCACGGTAGTTCATCTTAGACTTTTGTAGATTTATATGAAACAGGATCAGGATAAGTGGTGCAACTAATAACTACAAACAGCTATGATGGTTTTTTTCTTAAAAACTACTGATCGATCTACTTATACAAGAATGTGTTGTGTATGCTTAGAGTGACTCATTTGGCTACTGTTATTAAAGGTCCATTTGATTTTGTGCAAATGTACTTTCAGATTTTTCCCATGTTTCAACATCTCCAATATATTTATCTAATCTTTATATATTAACAATAGCATATGCAAACATGAAAAAGTGTTCAGTTTTTAGTATCTACAATATCGTCACTTGACTCCAACGGGCGGGTGTAGCCATATTTTAAAATGTGTCCTTAAAATAATTTGCAGTATCGAATTCAGTGCTAGCTCAACCTGTGGCTCATCACCTAGAGATTTGCTTGAAAGGATGTCAAGATTCTGGCTGTGTCCGAATATTAGATCACCTATGCATCGAAAACCCTGATAATGTGATTGAAGCAACACATGTTAATTGCCGTCTTATTTTAAAATGCAAAAAAGCAATATTAATGCTTAACAAACCAACTAAAAAAAGTAATCTTACTGCGCAACGGATATGACCTCGAGCCTGTTGACTTACAACTCCTAGCATAAGTAAATGGTCCAAAAAGTTTCTATGATATTAAAAAGAGGAAAACAACTGAGAATAATGCAATGGTATGTATTATTAGAAGTAAATTAGAAGCAAACCGATACTACCATTAGTGCACAAGTCTATTGTTGCCAAAAATACATGGTGCAATAGAAAAGGAGTCACTAAATAAATGCGTAATAAGCTAAAAGGAAAGTCATACCTGCACAAATGTTCCATTTGTGGCCATTGAAGTTGGGGGCTTGAGGAAGAGCCGCAAAGAAGAAAATAGGACATGTTGTACTGACCACTCTCCTTGTGATAAGCAAATACATGTCGAGTTAACGATAATGATACCTTGAAAATCAAATAAGTAACGCCCACTACGACTTCCACCAACAATGTACAACTTGTCATCAACAACAACTGCTTCATGCTAGTACAATGAAAGAAGAAAATTGCATATAAGCGAAAGGACACTATCGCACAATATAATCCTATAACATAGCATATAACAAACATAATACATATGACAATAGAAGTTATAAACAAACCTTATAGCGGGTTGATAGCCGTCGCCCAGCTACCGAGAGAGCAACCCATTAGTAAGAGTCTACAGCAGAATGCCAACTGCCGTACTATCTGTTCCCATATTAGCTTCCATATAGTTGAACGAATTTTATCAGAATAGAGATCTCAACATTCACTAAAATACATGTCGAGTTAACGATAATGATACCTTGAAAATCAGATAAGTAACGCCCACTACGACTTCCACCAACAATGTACAACTTGTCATCAACAACAACTACTTCATGCTAGTACAATGAAAGAAGATAATTGCATATAAGCGAAAGGACACTATCGCACAATATAATCCTATAACGTAGCATATAACAAACATAATACATATGACAATAGAAGTTATAAACAAACCTTATAGCGGGCTGATAGCCGTCGCTCAGCTACCGAGAGAGCAACCCATGGGTCAGAGTCTACAGCAGAATGCCAACTGCCGTACTATCTGTTCCCATATTAGCTTCCATATAGTTGAACGACTTTTATCAGAATAGAGATCTCAACATTCACTATAACAATTTTCAAGCTAATAAGATCCATGTTATATAATTATTACTAACATGATCATCATTTAAAAGTTTAAAACCTTCATATTGCTAGATAATATGAATTCGATAAGGAGAAAAGTAACATACCTCGATCAGAAAATATACCATTCGATCATTTAATTTAAAGACGCAGGTTATTGATGTAAATTTGCATGAAATCAAGTCGAGTTCATCATGAGGTTGATCATTAGGGTTTTCCTAAAAAGTGAGGCGTATGTATTTGGGAGGCATATGAAAGAAGATGTTTTTAGCAAATATCATTAGGGTTTTTAGCAGATACGTATTTGGAATGCGTTTGAGATTTCATTAGTTGGGTGCCATGTCATCATTGAGGTGGCGTCCAGTCATTAATTCATATTTACACACTCATACTTAGCCCCATATATATGTTATAGATATATATATATATATATATATATATATGTGTGCCGAAATTTTGATGATAGGACCAAGTTTTAGCAACTTGTCCATAATATCTAGATATTAAGAAATATCTAGGAAACAAACTCTTACACCATGAACAACTTGACTTCTTAACCTTGTACAAGGGTTAGAAAGTAACCATGGTTAGGTTAATAAGATATTTTTACTATATATAGCATCATGCACTCTTCCTTTCTTAAACACTTAACAAAAATCACAAAAAACCTCTCTTTGTCTCTCTTATAGCTCACGGCCAAATAAGCTCATATAATCAAACCATACAAAATTTTTATACAATCCATACAACCCTTTACACATCAATCCTAAGGCATACTAAGGTGTTTGCAAGCATTGGTTCATCATTTGCAAGGATTAAGAAAGAAAAGGGAAGATTAGGGTTTCAAACCTAATCTAGGGTTTATAAGCTTGTAAGCTTTGGTTTTGAATCTAAACACGGGTTTAGAACTTATTTCTCATCTCATACATTATCTCTAAGGTCTTCCTAATTTCTTTATACTTTTATTTCTTATAATTTTATGTGTTATATGTTAAATATGGCTATAATCACCACTAAGGACTTTTTAATATGTAAAATGAGTTATTATTTATGTTTATGATTTTATGCACTTATTCTTATGTCATATGGTCATATATATCATGGAAAAGTGAAAGTAAAAGTATGTTAACATATGGTTTAAGTATAAACATGTTTAGGTTAAATTAGGGTTTTATAAGGTTTCTTAATCTTCACATGTGAAAATAATGGAAAGTAAATTGTTAAACTTGTTACAATGAAATTATAAGGACTATGGATGATCTTGGACTTTATTATAAGTATCACATGTGTTTAAAATAGTTATAAGGGTTTCTATAATAAACTACTAGTTGAAAAATACATAAAACAAGGTTTTTATAAAGATAAACACATTTTGGAAAAATAATATCTTAGGGGCTGTTTTGTAATTCGAAAAATACATATATGTTTTATGATTTTATAAAATACTACATGTCACAAGGATCGATGGGTCATAAAGAACTCGAAAAACCGATTAAAAACGAAGAAGATACGCCATTTACAAGTTTACGATAGTTAATACTTTTATAAAACTATTTTTATAAAATTTACTATTCACCACAGAAACTTATACTTTATAAACATCCATAATATGATAAAACTTTCAATTACGAGAACGTACTCGAAAGAATCGCTAAAAACGGAGCTATAACGAATAAGATACGACAAAAACGGGTTTTACGTTAATTAAAACCTAAAACGAGTAAAATGAGCCTGTTGTGAAAAGTAAAAAACACTATTCATCACAGAATATCAAAAACTTGAAAATGTAATATTTTGATCACTCGTCTTACTACGAAGACGTGGACGTAAGAAACGCGAGCAACGGGCTTAAAACGACCAAATTAGGTCATTTTTACGAAAAGTATATTTATAAACGTTTTCACTTTATAAATATTATTTTACTAAAAATGATTAGTCGTGATTATATGCTATAATAGAAAATCGAGTGGTTTATCAAGTGCTATAATACTGAGAGTTTCAAATGAGTCCTCTTCGTATGGCGTATCGACGAGTTGTTGGATTTACGATTTAAAGTGTCCTAACTCCTCGTACGTCATGTCATGACCTCTTAAATTATGATAGCCCGAACGATAGTACGATGTAACAACTATAAGATTATATTCAATGTTATTAATTAAAGTACGCAGTACTTATACAACCTTAAATTTATAATAGGTTTGTCAGCTATCGTCTTGCGTGACGTTTTATCTGTGATTATTTGGACTATCTGTACTCAAGGTGAGTTCATAGCCCCACTTTTACAGTTTTACTGATTTACTATTATTTGGGGTGAAAACATGCTTTGTTTTATAAATTGGACGCAAGTGTTTAAAGTATATTGATTATGTGTTTGCCTAAGTAGCGATAACCCTCCTGAGCCCATTATCATGAACTGTCAATTGCATAGATGTAGTTGTTAATTGCCATATGTGAGCGCGAATGATATAAATAATCTATAGGATTAACCCTCCCGTTTGGTGGTGATTAGCTATCACCGAACAACGTTTACCATGTCGGAACTATGGATGTTTGCGGGTACAACATCTGTACGGACAAAATAACAACTAAAATTAGCAGCAGAAAATACAGGGTTGAGCTTCAGTGTCATGAGCTTAGTGAACAGAACCTGGTTTGTGATTGTTGGCATATTTTGTAACATCACGGGAAAGTCTTGCGTCCTGCATAATTTAAATACATTAAACCTATTAATTCACCAACATTTTTTGTTGACGATTTAAGCAATGTTTCAGGAGTCATTAGGCACGAGGTGCCAAGGCTGCATTGGATTATGTTTGGATTGCACTTTTAAAGATATTAGAATGTGCAACATGTTTTAGGAAATCTATGTTATCATTTGTAATATTAAACAAAGAACAATGTAAAGTTGTATAAGCTTTTGTGAATATGTCTTTTATTTAAATCCAATGTAACAAATTTAAACGACTTTGGAGTCGTTCTTATATATATCTTGTGCTGTTGATCTTGAAGTAACACGCCCCGGATCCTTATTCCGCTGCGACCCAATTTGGGGGTGTTACAGATTGGTATCAAGAGCCAAGGTTATAGAGAACAGGTCAATGTATTTATTTGCTGGACTATAACCGTTTTCAAACATTGCTTACATACAAAAGGGTTTTTACGGGGTATTCATATATAAAATTGTTGCATTATTCTGTTAACTATATACATGCATAATTGATATACGTGTTTATAATATATTACTATATAAGGATAAATAGAACTATATATATATCCTCATAAAGTTATTCCGCTGGTCACAGCAGTCAGTCAGCTGATTCCGCTCGTTACCTATACTTCAGTTCATCGTCTGAGGCACGATCATGGATATTCCATCTGAGGATCCTTACCGAGGAGGCTGCCCGACAGTTGTATGATGCGGAGCAGGCAACCACGTTCTCCAGAGTATTTACCAGAGGATCATGTACCAGTATACAAACCGGAGCCTGAGTCAGTCCCGAGGAACTTAGTGCCATCCTCCCCCCCCCCCCCCCCCCCCCTCCCACCCCGGGCCCCCCCCCCCCCCCCCCCCCCCTCCCGCCCACCCCCCCCCTTCCCCCACCACCCCCCCCACCCCCCTCCCCCCCACCCCCCCCCCCCCCCCTCCCCACTCCCCCCCCCCCCCCCCCCCACCCCCCCCACCCCACCCTCCTCCCCCCCCCCCCCCCCCCCCCCCCCCACCCCCCCGCCCCCCCCCCCCCCTCCCCCCCCCCCCCCCCCCCCCAGCCCCTCCCCCCCCCCCCCCCACCCCCACCCCCCCCCCCCCCCCCCACTCCCCACCCCCGCACCCCCCCCCCCCCGCACCCTCCCCCCCCCCCCCCACCCCCACACCCCCGCCCCCCCCCCCCCCCCCCTCACCACCCCTCCCCCCCCCCCCCCCCCCCCCCCCCCCCCCCCCCCGCTGAGGATGAGGTATCCTCAACTCTACTACCACCATTCTTTTTATCTCCACGTATTCGACCCCCACATACTAGGGCAGCCATGAGGTAGATGAGAGCTGCAGCACCATCCACCTATCATGAACTACTCCCATCAGGGACCCCACCATTGTTACCTATACCTCTACCATCCACTAGCCGCAGAACTGATATTCCCGAGGCTGACACACTGCCTCGGAAGAGGCTACTACTTACTACTCCTAGACCTAGTTGTGAGGTTGGGGAGAGTTCTGCTGCTGCTGCTGCGAGACAGCTAGGACCCACTATGCCCATAGAGTCAATCATAGTCTTATAGACACTATGGAGACTAGGTTTCGAGATACCGAGAGGAGGATGATGACCGCCTTAGAAATGGTCAACATGAGGGTCAGTTACTAGGTAGATGTTCGCAGTAGAGAGAGTTCAGAGTTTTACACACGACATCACGATGCCCAGAAGGATTGTGTAGCTGTGAGAGCTGAGATTGAGGTATTGAGGAGAGAGAGACTTGCTTACGAGCAAGAGAGTATTCAGACCCATCAGGACTTGGCTAGGTCTGAAGCTTACTGCAGGGCATTAGAGGTACGAGTTATAGTGTTAGAGACTGAGGTGCGTCACCACGAGTGGCAGCGTCAGGCTGCAGATGATCTTGCTGTTCAGCATATCATGCGTACCCAGGCCCTAGAGGCTGGAGCACGCGATGACACATTGGAGGACACTGGTAGCAGTTCCTAGACTTTGGTTATGATTGTAGCTACTATGTTGTCTGTTAAGTTTTATGGGTTACTCCCAGCTAGCAGGCGGTATAGATCTTTTGTTTTGGTTAGCTATCCTGTATAGATCTTTTATTTCTGATTAGCTATCCTGTATAGCCTACTAAGTATTACGGGTAACTCCCGGCTAGTAGGGCTCTATGTTGATTTTCATTTTGTAACCTAGCGATAGGGAATCATTATGTACCAAACAGATCATGTATGTTTCCAGATTATATATGGAATGGATGTATTATGTTATGTCGATCTTGTGTTGGTTGTATGTTTCACTGTGTGATGTGATCTTATTTTATTTATGATGCATATGTTATGTCACGTTATGATTGTATTGAAATCTAACGGGTATTGTATTTTCTTGTGATTGAAGAAAATGGCACCAAAGAGAACCACAAGGTCAACCCGAGTCCCACCAGTTACACCAGCCCCAAACACCACAATAAACCCAGGTACAACTCCCCCACCAGTCACAAACCCTACTACCACCACTTCGGTCACCAGTGCCCAACTTCAGGCCATGATCGACGAGGGTGTCACTGCTGTGCTGGCAGCACGTGCTACGACCCGAAATGACGATGATAGCCATACCTCGGAAACCGGTGTGAGAAGGAAGAACCACCTGTTCCGTGAGTGCACCTATCAAGACTCATGAAATTCAACCCTTAACATCACAGGGGCACAGAAGGAGTGGTCGACTTGACCCAATGGTTTGAGAGGATGGAAACCGTGTTTCGCATAAGTAACTGCACCGTGGAGAATTAAGTGAAGTTTGCCACTTGTACTCTTATGGGAATTGCTCTAACATGGTGGAACTCACATGCTAGGACAGTGACTAATGAGTTGCTTTATGCAATGAGAGGACTGACGATGAATAAAAGATGAAAACTAAATAATTTTCCGAGAAATGAATCAAGAGATTTAGGCAGAATTGTGGAACCTAAAAGTACAAGGCAACCGATGTAGTAGCCTAAACCAACGCTTCCAGAGCTAGCATTGCTGGTGACAGGATGTTTTCCTGAAAGAGGACTGGACAAAATTGAGAAGGTATGTCTTGGATGTCCGACCTTGATCAGACTAAGTGTTGTGGCATCGAAGCCGAAAATCATGCAGGAGAGCTATGAGATGGCGACTGAAATGATGTATAGGAGGATTAACACTTGGCCTGAGAGACAGACAGAAAACAAGAGGAAGTTTGAAGACCGCGTCCTCGAAATAACCAAAACCAACAACAACAAAAGGCAGAAACATGCAGGGCTTATGCTGCGGGAACGGTGATAAGAAAATCGTATGAAGGACTGAAACCTCTATGTCCCAAGTGCAATTTCAACCATTACGGTCCTTGTATACCAACATGCACTAACTGCAAGAAGCTTGGCCACCTGACCAAGGACTGTAGGAGCCGGCCTACAACTACAAACAATAACAACTACAAACAATAACAACAACAACCGCAATAACAATAACAACAACAACCGCAACAACAATAACAACAACTACCGTAACAACAACAACCCAAGAGCCCAAGGGGCAAATACCAATGATATCGTTTGCTTAATGAGTGCGGGCACCAGGGCACTCAGAATGACTGCACCCCTAGTGGAAGACAAGAAACCCGGGAAATGGCAACGCTTGTAGCCAGGGCAATATGAGTGGGAGTTTGCATGCAAAACCCAGACATCACGTTGTGACTGTACGTTCTCTAAACAACCGTTGTGTTCATTTAATTGATACTGGTGCAGGATAGAAGTATTGTGTCTAACTCAACGTTAGTACTTTGATTAATATAGCCCCCCTACATTTTTTTTAGATCCCCATGGTTATAACGTTGAATATAGTCTGATGTTAGAAATAATTTTGGATAAATACGGTATTACTGGGTTGCACGTTAAATTTTCGAACCAACCGTTCGACTTCACCCATTAATGATGATTAATATTGCCATATCCGGGCTAAGGCCAGGGTCCACATGTGGTTAGTACAGTCCAGACCCAGAGGCCTGTTATACGTACTATACATCATCAGTTACCATAATCACCACTCCACTTGTCGCCGAGCGGTTCAGACCAGTTATTTTACGAGCAATCCAAGCCAAGCTCAAGATCCAGCTACTTTAGCTTAAACTCCCGTTAGCAGAAGTTGGTTTACCAGAAGGGTCTGAGAATTATGACACAATTCGGCACTCCGAAGTCCTGGATAAGCTCATGTTTGCCACAGACTTGATAGAAGAACCGGCCGAAGATATGCTTAGGGGACTTTGTCCTCCACCAGATTGCATAATCTCAGACTTCTTTTTACCTTGGACTTCTGATGTAGCTAGAAGGTTTAACATTCCGTGGCTTATGTTCAATGGACTGGGGTGCTTCTGTTTGGTTTCTATGCACGTTGTCTTTACTTCAAAGATATTAGAAGGGATCGAATCTGACACCGAGCGGTTCGTGGTTCCGGGTTTTCCTGGCCGATTTAAAGTCACTAAACTTCAGATTATTGGCTCTTCTAAAGAGGATTTCACTGATAAGAAAGGGTTCATGTTCCGCGCTATAGAAGCTGAGAATGCTGTGCATGGTATCATAGTTCACACTTTTGAGGAACTCGAACCAGAGTATGTTAAAGAACTTTCGAATTCTAAAGCCAAGAAAGTATGGTGCATAGGCCCGGTTACCTTATCCAACAAAGATAATCTAGACATAGCCGAGAGGGGAAATAACAAGGCTGCGATTGACAAGCACGACTGCTTGAAATGGCTCGATGAAAGGGAACCAGGGTCTGTGTTATTTGTTTGTTTAGGAAGTCTAGCGCGTGTTTCTACACAACAAGCGATCGAGTTAGGGCTAGGACTCAAATCCACCAACAAACAGTTTATATGGTGCGTAAGAAACAAATCCAAAGAGCTCCAAAAATGGTTTGTGGAAGAAGGGTATGAAGAAAGGGTGAAAGACCGTGGTTTGATCGTTCATGGCTGGTCACCACAAGTTTTGATATTGTCACACCAAGCCATTGGTGGCTTCTTGACTCATTGTGGATGGAACTCTTCGTTAGAAACAATCTCTGCTGGAGTTCCGGTGGTGACATGGCCATTTTTCGAAGACCAGTTTGTTAACGAAACATTCATGGTGGAAATTCTCAAGGTTGGAGTTAGGATTGGTGTCGAGATTCCTGTTCCTTTTGGGGATGAATATAAGTATGATGTGTTAGTGAAGAAGGAGGATGTCAAGATTGCTGTTGAATGCTTAATGGACAAAGATGATGAAGAAGCAAATCAAAGAAGAAAAAGGGCAAGCGAGCTTGCCGAAAAGGCTAAGAGGGCAATGGCCGAAGGTGGATCTTCTTATGTTAACGTATCATCGTTGATTCAAGATATTGAAACCTTTGGAGCACAACATTAGAGTGTGTCGCTTTTGAGTTTGTAAGTGATTATTGGCTGTCGAACATAATCAAATAGCTATATTTAAGGAAATAAGCCCTTGAAATTGATTTCACCATCCATGTTTCTACTAAAAACAATTAAACAGTTTGATCTGGTTTATATTAAGTTTACCAATATTTGACTTGAAGAATTATAATAGTAATTCCCATGCTATATGTTTCTTCAGCCTTTATGATGGAACCTAAAACCACGGCCCATATTCATTGGATCATACATAGTCTAGTACAAAATATAGAACTTAAGTCTTTATGGCAATCATGAAATAACTTTTTGGGCGACTAATATACATGGTTTAAATTTATTGATACATAGGTTCAAACGTGATAAACGGCCCTCTTTCAAGAAGGTTGACATGATCAGTTTCGAGTTTAGTTCTACATATGCATCTTTCTAGTTATTTCTTTCATCTAAGTTATTGATGTATGTTTCTTCTATTATTTTCTTGGTTATTTTATAAGTTAAGATCTCTTTCTATAAGATGATTATAAATAGATCGTTAAATTTACTTGTTACGGAGTACAGAATGATCATATATGTGCTACATTCTTTTGAACAATAATTGTATCAACATTCACGCTTGGAGCTTAGGGATGGAAAAACAACTCGAATCCAACGGAGAAACCCCGCAACCCGAAGTTTTTGAGGCGAGGAGGGACATGCTTATCGGGTTACGGGGCGGGTTTCGGGGCATTAACGGGGATTTTTATCAGGTTTGGGGCGGGGACGAGGCATATCATCCCCAACCCGCCCCGCTCCGAAACTATATATACATATAGATCTATTATATTCATATATTTTTATGTTAGTATTTACAATAAAACCAATATTATCAATGTTTGTAGTTTTGTATATTTGCAAGTTGGTAATCACAAAAAACTTCTTTTGTGTAATTACTTTAAAATAAGTTTTGATTTTTTTAATGTGGTTATCATTATTTTTGTTTATTGAAAACAGCTAATAGTCTAAAAATATATAGAAGTATTCTTATTTTTTTTTGTAGGCATTCATCTTTTAAATTTTCTTTTGTGTGTCATGAATATGCTAATCTTTCTATTGTAGCCATGATTAGCAAAAAATCTGACGTGGCATATCTTAATACAAAATGGACTGTAATCGTTATTCTCCTTAACTTATTTTTTTTACAAAATCATACACCAAAATACAAATCACTATAAGAAAACATTTGTATACCCAGATATAAACCTATTAACATAAATAAGAATCATTATAGTTACTCACCATCTTCAATCTCCAAAAAAAACATTTATCCAAACCACCCCGAATTGAAACCAAACTGAAAACCCACGATTTTCACCGGATCTCCAAAGGATCGTGTCGTGGATCTGATATGTGTGTGTGTTTCAACCACTGTGTGACGCGTATTAGGGATTTGGTGTCATCGGATTTAGAAACTAGTGGTTGTGGATCTGATAAAACCATATTATGATGTGTGTGGTTGTGTGGTGTGGGTGTTCTTGTTGTATGTGTATGTGTTTTGAAATATTTGTTGGATTATGCACGTAAGGTGTTTGATGAAAGTTGTGTGAGAAATTTGGTGTATTGGAATTCGAGGATTAATGGGTATGTTAAGAGTGGGACAGTGTGTGAGGCGTTGAGCTTGTATGGAAAGATGAAGGAAGACGTTGAAGACAAAGTTGCTTGAAGGGTGTGTTTCCAATGGTGTTAAGTTCCATAAGGCGAAAGTATGGAAAGTTGGTCATAAAGAATTTGAGTCTTCTGTTGTTTGTGATGATGAGACCGAATTAAAAGCTAGTTTGATTGTGGATGCAAGTGGTTTTACAAGCTCTTTTGTTGAGTACGATAAGCCTGGAAACCATGGTTACCAAATAGCTCATGGAAGTTGATGAACATCCATTTGATCTTGACAAGATGCTACTCATGGATTGGAGAGATTCCCACCTTGGAAATCAGCCTACTTTACGCGTTAGCAATTCAAGACTTCCAACTTTTCTATATGGCTATATGCTATGCCCTTTGATTCAAATTTAGTCTTTTTAGAAGAGACTACACTGGTTAGTCGACCCGTTTTATCTTACAAAGAGATCAAGTTAAGAATGACAACAAGGTTAAGGCATATGGGTATCAAAGTAAAAAGAGTGATTGAAAGCGAGAAATGTTTAATCCTCATGGGTGGGCCACTTCCAACAATTCCTTAACCCGTGATGGCATTGGTGGAACGGCTGGACTGGCACACCCATCGACAGGGTACATGGTGGCTAGGACACTAGCCTTGGCGCAAATCCTCGCTGAGTCCATTGTCGAGTATCTTGGTTCGACCAGGTGGATTACTCAACAATGGACTAGAAGTCACCCACTTTATCACAGAGTGTGGAACGGGTTGTGGCCATTAGAAAGAAGATTAACAAGGGAATACTACACATTCGGGATGGAGACACTTTTAAAACTTGATTTGAATGGAACAAGAAGCTTTTTTTGTGCTTTCTTTGATTTGAATCCAGAATATTGGCATGGGTTCTTGTCACTTTTTGGGCATTCATCAAATTCATCAAGAACAGATATTGTTACAAAGTGTCCTGCTTCTTTAGCCAAGATGATGGGTAATTTGGTAGTTGAATCGATTTGATTTTTGGATGAATATCTATAAAACGATTATGCAGAGGAGTATTGGTTCGAGTTGGATCTTGTTTGTTTAAAAAGTTGGCTCATGAGTGGTGGGGGAGTGTGGAGAGAGAAGTGGGGTCTACTGGTGGCGGAGAGTGGAGAAAGTGGTGGTTGAGAGGAGGAGGTATGGTAGTGTGATGGTGATGGAAGAGGTTGAATGGAATATGGAGAAGAAGAGATTGAATCATTAGGTTAAAGGGGTGTATTTTGTAAAAAATAAAGTACAGTGGCCATATATAACATTGGAAAAAAGTAAAACTGTAACTTTTGTATTAACATAGTGCCACGTTAGATTTTTTTGCTAATCATGGCTACAATAGAAAGATTAACATATTCGTGGCACATAAAAGAAAATTTAAAAGATGAATGCCTACAAAAGGAAAATAGGGATACTTCGATGTATTTTCAGACCATTAGCCCTATTGAAAACTTAAAAAGGATACTAATTTATATTTTATTAGTGAGTTCTTGATTCTTCATATTATAGCCTGTAATCACAGTTCTAAAAATATGACGTGAAAATAATAATAAACGGAGAACAACGTGTATTTGGTGGAGCATTGCGCTCATAAAGACGTCTAGATAAGATCTCCAATGGGGATTGGAGCGAGTTTGGGGGAGCATCTCGCCTAATAGAGCGCCCCGATAAGATCCCCATTGAGGATCGGATGGTTTCAGGGCGTGGTTTGCTAATCAGGTTTTAGGATGGGGGTTCCGCCCCGCCCCAAACCCGCCTTATTACCATTCCTATAAGAGCTAGGGAAAAGAACAGATATAAGAAAAAGAAAATAAGACTATAAGAGTGTTTCAAGCAAGGTTTTCAAGATCGGGATCCTACTCATTATCGTTTTTATTTTTACAAGATCGAGATCGTAAAGTTGGATAATGTCATTGTTTTAATAGTCTTTGTAATATTATACAAATCTACAAATTATTATGTATCAAAAACACAAAATTATATGAATGTTTCATAGAAAGTCGTCCTAAATTATGATTATGAAATATTTAAGAAGATTAACATATTGTTTTTTAAATTTTAAAAAACACAACCCATAAATTTGTTGGTTTTTAGTTTGTGGTATGAGAAAAGTAAGATCGGATCGGAGTAGATCTTAAGATCTTATGGTCAAGATCGGGATCCTATAAGATCCTAAACATGCAAAGATCCTACGTATGATCCGGATCGTTTTTGCTTTGCGGTATCGTAAAATCGTAAGATTCTAAGATCATGATCGGGATCTTAACAACCAAGGTTTTAAGAGTTGCATCATTGATTACTCGATCCAATTACAATAACAAAAGGCTTTTTAGATGCGAGGACAGACAATTCTTATCGGTTACGGCGAAGTTTCGGGGCATTAATCGGAGTGTAACACTTTTTATCAGAGTTTGGGGCGGGCGGAACGAGCATACTTACATCCCCAACCCGCCCCGCTCCGAAACTATATATACATAGATTCAATCTATATATTACATATTTTTAATTAGTATTTACAATTAAACAATATTAACAAATTTTTTTTGTAGTTTGTATATTTGCGTAGTTGGATAATCACAAAAAACTCTTTTGTCTGTAATTACTTTAAATAAGTTTTGATTTTTTTACAATGGATATCATTATTTAGTTTATTGAAAAGGACAAATAGTTTAAAAAATATATCAAGTATTCTTTTTATTTTTGTACAGTCATACTTTTAAAATTTCTTCTTTGTGTTCATGAATATACTAATTCTTCTTATTGGTAACCATGATTAGGCAAAAAAAATCTGACGTGGCATACTCTTTAATACAAAATATTGTAAATCGTTATTCTCCTGTATCCCATTAACTTATTTTATTTACAAAATCCTACACCAAAATAACAAAATCCCTAATCATAAAACATGCTATTAACCACAGTTGACACATAAAATAAGACAATTCATTATAGTTACTCACCATCTTCAATCTCCAAAAAAAAACATTTACACACAAACTCAAAACCTCCGAATTGAAACCAAACTGAAACCTCACGATTTTCACCGGATCTTCAAATGATCGTGTCGCGAATCTGATATGTGCGTGTGTTTCAACCACTGTGGGACCCGCGTATTAGCGGATTTGTTCATCGTGATTAGAAAACTAGTGGTTCGTGATTGCGAAAAACCCATATATGAAGTTGTGGTTGTGGTGTGGGTGTTCTCTGTTTATGTGTATTTTTCAAACTATTTGTAGGTAATATGCAACGCAAGGTGTTTGATGAAAGTTGAGTGAGAGATTTGGTGTATTGGAATTCGAGGATTAATGGGTATGTTAAGAGTGGGACAGTGTGTGAGGCGTTGAGCTTGTATGGAAAGATGAAGGAAGACGTTGAAGACAAAGTTGCTTGAAGGGTGTGTTTCCAATGGTGTTAAGTTCCATAAGGCGAAAGTATGGAAAGTTGGTCATAAAGAATTAGAGTCTTCGTTCAAGTTGTTGCGATGCATGAGACCGAATTAAACAAGTGCTAGTTTGAATGTGGAAACCAATGTGGTTTTACAAGCTCTTTTGTTAGTACAATAACTGGAAACCATATTAACCAAAATACTCAGGAAGTGAATTGCACATCCCAATACTGCTCATAGACAAACAATGCTACTCATGGATTGGAGAGATTTCCCACCGTTGCAAATCACGCCTACTTATTACAGTCGTTAGCAATGCAAACTCTACACCAACTTTTCTATATGGCAATCATGCTATGCCCTTTGATTTCAAACATTCAGTCCTCTTTTAGACTAGACCCACAGGTAAGTCGACCGCCGTTTTATCTCACAAAGAGGATCAGTTAAGATGACCACAAGGTAAGCCTATGGGTATCAAAGTAAACAAGATTAGATTGAAAGCGAGAAACGTTTACACACACACACAATGGTGGGCACTTCACACTTCCTACCCCGTGAATGGCATTGGCGGAAACGCTGTACTGCACACCCACGCCAGGTAACATGGTGCTAGGACACAGACCTTGTCGCAAATCCTCGCTGAGTCACCATGTCGAAATCTTGGTTCGCCGCCGGTGGAATACTGCACAATGTGACTAGAAGTCATCCCACTTTATCACAGATAGGGAAAGCGGGTATTGGCCATATCGCCATACAGATTAACAAGGGAATACAACCCATTCAGGATGGAAGAACACTTATTAAAACTTGATAAGAAATGGAACAAGAAGCTTGATATTTGTGCTTTCTGATTTGCAATCCAGAATATTGGCATGGTATCTTGTCACTTTTTGCATTCACTTCAATTCATCAGAACAAGATTCATGTTCCAAGTGTCCTATGCTTCTTCAGCCAAATGAATGGGTAATTGGTATGTTGAATCGATTTGATTTTGGCATGAATATCTATAAAACGATATGCAGAGGAGTATTTTGTCGATTTGGAGATCTATGTTTTGTTTAAAAAGTTGGACTCCTGAGTGTTCAGGGGGAGTGTGGAGAGAGAATTGGTGGTCTACTGTGGCGGAGAGAGGAGAACAGTGTGGTGAGAGGAGGAGGAAAGGTAGTGTGTGGTGATGGAAGAGTTTATGGAAACTGGCGACGAATCAATGAATCATAGGTTAAAGGCTGTGTATTTTGTAAAAAATAAAGTACATAAGTCCATATATATACATATGGAAAAAAACGTAAAACTGTAACTTTTTGTATTTACCATAGTGCCAACGTTATAGATTTTTTTGGCTAATCATAGGCTAAAATAGAAAGAATAACCATATTCGCGGACACAAAAGCCACAATTTAAACACAATGAATTCCTACACAAGCGAAACCATAGGGATACTTCATGTATTTACTAGTACATTAGCCCTATTGCAAACTAAAAGTAGTTACAAATATTAATTTCATTAGTGAGTTTCTTGAATCTTCATATTATATGCCTTAAACACAGGTTACTAACACACACACAACACATAAAATAATAATAAAAACGGAGAACCACGTGTATTTTGTGAGCATTGCGCTCATAACAGTACGTCTAGATAAGATCTCCACACAGGAATTGGAGCGAGCATTGGGTTCGCAAGCATCTCGCCTAAATCTAGCGCCCCGATAAATATCCCCATTAGATGGATAGAAGGTTTGCAGGCGTGGTTGCTAAACAGATGTTTTTATGATGGGGGTTCCGCCCACGCGCCCAAACGCCGACTTAAAACCAATCCTATAAGAGCTAGGAAAAGGAACCAGATATAGAGAAAAAGAAAACCAGACTATAAGAGAGTTTCATCAAGGTTATTCAAGATCGGGATCCTACTCATAATCGTTTTTATTTTTACAAGAACGAGATCGTAAAGTTGGATCAATGTCATTGTTTTAATAGTCTTGTCAATTTTGATACAATCTACAAATTATTATGTAATCAAAAACACAAATTATATGAAATGTTTCATAGAAAGTCTGCCAAAATTATGATTATGAAATATTTTAAGCAGATTAACATTATTTTTTTTTATAAAGTTTTAAAAAACACACACACACAACCATAAAAGTTAGTTGGTTTTTAGTTGTGTATTGAAGAATAAGTAAGATCGATCGGAGTAGATCTTAAGCGTCTTATGGTCCAGATCGGGATCGCTATCCAGATCCTAACCTGACAATATCTCTACCGTATGATCGGAAGTCGTTTTTGCTTTGCTGTATCGTAAAATCGTAAGATCCTAAGATCATGATCGGGATCTTAACAACCAGGTTTACGAGATGCATCATTGATTTACTCGATCCAAGTTCCAATCTAACAAAAGGTCTTTCCACCCCCATTGCTTGAGATTCAATAAAAGAATCTTCAAGGTTGCATAATACCAGATTTCAATAACTTCGGATGGGAAATCTAAGTTAAATTAACTAAATTATCACACACAATATATACAAGACATTAATATGTTTAATAATATATATAACATGGGAGAACTGAGTATACGTTTTCTACACTTCTCTTTTAATGTGACCGGCATCACTGTAGCCACGTATAATTAAGATAACATATACTTGGGAACCAAGAAAACATTTTGTTTCTTTCATCTTCACATAAAAATATTGCCTTTAATTCTATATATCCTACCAATATATACTATACCTAGATTGTTATAATCTGTCTCAAAAACAATCGAATTTCTATACCACGCTATAGAAATAGAAATGGCTGCACCTACAACTGAACTTCATTTTGTCATGTTTCCTCTAATGGCTCAAGGTCATATGGTGCCCATGGTGGACATTGCTCGAATACTTGCCAAAAGAGGAGCTACAGTCACCATGATAGCTACTCCCCTTGTCGCTAATCGCTTTAGACCAGTTATCTCCCGAGCAATTGAAGCCAAGCTCAAGATCCAAATACTTGAACTAGAACTCCAAGTAGCCAAAGTTGGTTTACCAGAAGGCTGTCAGAGCTTTGAGAAACTTCCGTCATCCGATTCATCAGACAAACTCTTTGCAGCCATGGACTTGTTAGAACAACCAGCGGAAGATTTAATTCGGAAACTTTCTCCTCCTCCAGATTGCATAATTTCGGACTTTCTTTTCCCCTGGACCACAGATATGGCTCGAAGGTTTAACATTCCACGGCTCGTGTTCCATGGACCGGGATGCTTCTGGCTCATGTGCATGCACGTTGTGTTCAGTTCCAACGAGTTGAAAACAATCAAATCAGACAAAGAGAAGTTCATGCTACCTGGTTTGCCTGACCAAGTTGAAGTCACTAAGCTTCAGATTACAGGTTCCCCTAAAGAGCTTAGACCGGAACAAATGGGGTTTTGGGTCCGTACTACAGAAGCCGAGAAAGCCGCATATGGGACCGTGGTTCACACTTTTTACGAATTGGAGCCTGAGTATGTTAAGGAATATTCGAAGGTTAAAGATACCAAAGTATGGTGTATAGGCCCGGTTGCACTATCCAATAAAGCTAATCTGGACATAGCTGAAAGGGGGAACAAGGCTGCGATTCACGAACATGACTGCTTGAAATGGCTCGATGAAAAGGAACCAGGGTCCGTGTTTTATGTATGCTTGGGAAGTATAACTCGTCTTTCAACAGAACAAGCTATTGAAATTGGGCTCGGACTCGAGTCTACAAACCAACCGTTCATATGGTTCGTGAGAAACAAAACCGAAGAACTAGAGAAATGGTTTTCAGAAGAAGGTTTTGAAGAAAGGGTAAAAGATCGAGGGTTGATTGTCCATGGTTGGGCACCACAAATATTGATATTGTCACACCGCGCTGTTGGAGGCTTCTTGACACACTGTGGATGGAACTCGACGCTAGAAGGTGTATCTTTCGGAGTGCCAATGGTTACATGGCCACATTTTGCTGACCAATTTCTAAACGAAACCTTTATCGTAGAAATTTTGAAGATTGGAGTCAGGATTGGTGCCGAGATTCCTGTTCTTTACGGTGAAGAAGATAAGCTTGAAACGTTGGTGAAGAAGAAGGATGTCAAGAGGGCTGTTGAATGCTTGATGGACAAAGAAGATGAAGAAGCAAAACAAAGAAGAATGCGCGCAAGGGAGCTTTCAGAAATGGCTAAAAGAGCAATGGCGGAAGGTGGATCGTCATATGTCAATGTATCATCGTTGATCCAAGATATAACTGAACTCCTCAACACACAACGATTAAATCGGTTACATGAAACGGAGGTCATTAGATATCTTCATAATTAATTATGATGTTATAATTTGCCCATAATATATATATGACATGTTTTTCTCAACATAAGAGTAACAAAGCAAGTCTTGAACAATCCAATGACTTAAATCATCACTAAGCCACATATATGAAGATATGAAGTACGATTTTTTGCAAGTGTCAACGGTTAGACTGACAAGTACTTTTCATTAACGACAAGATTTTCCTCATAGTGACCAAAGATTTTTGTCACTGGTAGGACTAGAATGGTAATGTCCTCGTCGCTATATAATTGTCACTGAGCAGAGGCTTTTAATTACAACTTTCACTTTTAAGTATTTAAACCCTTCGATCTCGATCTATATCATAAGTCGGTTATTACCACAAAATTTACGAATTTTATGTGACCCACGAGCACTACACGGACCTGACAAGTACGTGCATGTTATCACAAACGTCAGTGGCGGTTTGGGTGCCTACTTGTCAGCCCCAGTTTTCTTTCTTTTGTGCTCTTATTTTATTTGGATTAATTTTTTTTTAAATTTTTTTAAAACGGCTAACTTTTACAACATACGATCATCTATTTTATAAATTCTATCTCACATGTCTCTAATGAGACTTGAACCCACAACCCTTAGGTTGATGGGTCACTCACATACCGCTGAACTAATTAGAAGCCTTTCTTTTAGTTTGCGGGTATACTCACAGAGTTTACACATGAATCAGATTTATTTTAAAATTTTAATTTAACATACAGGCGTATGAGAATATGTCCATGTTTAGTGTTTTGTAATTGTAAGAGCATCCACTATGATGGTTTATAAAAAAGTCTAAGAAAAGATAAAGAGGTCTATCATTTTATTAACCATAGTCGAAATGTGTTTCATGCTTATGTTGAATAAAAAGGTTTAACATCTTAGACCTCTTCTAAATTTAATGTTTTGTGTTTAATGAGGTTTTATAAAGCTTTATGAGGTTTATGCATAGTGAAAAAAAGTTTATACCAAGAAAAATGTTTATGAATTTATGATTTAAGATGACTAGTCACTATTATAAACCTTTATAAATGTTCATCATAGTGGATGCCCTAATATAAGTACAACTAATAATTATGCACAAAATTTTATGATTTTTTTTTCTTGAATTATCAATATCGATTAATATTTTATGAAAATTTCTGTTGGATAAAAAAATTAAATTTGTTTAACTTACATATATCTTGAGGTTGATGTTTTTTTTGTTAAATTTAATTATTAATCACTACTACACAAAACATCTTTTGGTTCGCATTTTTAATACGGTTGGTGAGAAAACCGTACCAAAACATAAAAAATGTCATTTAATACGGTTCGGAAAGAAATCGTACCAAAAAAGATTCATTTGGTACGGTTCAGGAATAGGATTATTATTTGGTGTGGTTAATTATAAAACCGTACCAAATAAAAGTCATTTGATACGGTTATTTATAAAACCGTTCCAAATAAAAGTTATTTGATACAGTTTTTTAAGAATCGTACCAACTTTTTTATTATTATTTTAATGCAGTTTCTTAAATAAGTGTATTAAAAAATATTTTCAATTTACCTCCTAAAATCACATTTAACCTTTCTCCGCTTACAATAATTACTATAAGTTCGTTGATTTACCAAAGCTTATTCTAACGAAAGTTAACATAATCAAGTACATAGCATCCAACAATGACACTGTTTTTGTTTATGTATGGTATTTAAACGTGTTTAAAGAAGAATTTGGGATGGTTGTGTTGCTTGGTCTCCCGTGTTAAACGATAGGGAGCCGATGGTATGATTTAGATCGTGAAGCTCGTGTAACACTTAAACAAACCATCTTTGTAGTGTGTGTGAGTTAATGTATGTAACGGTTGTGGCTAAGTGTATGAACTTACTTGGTGAAGTTGTAAAATGCCTTCTATTTATAAGATACATTAGAGTTTAGAGATAACCATTTGAAGGCTGATCAACAGTTGTGGGGAGGCCACATGTTGATTATCCAGTGAGCAGACAAGGAGGATATGTGTGACTTTCACCTTGGCTCGTACGGGATCGTGTTAGCTGTGCGCCCCACTGCCATGTGTTGGATGATACATCCTTAACTGTTAGTGATAGATGGGGACAACGGTCCCCTACATGAGCACTCATGCGTAGGGGGGACTTAGCAAGCGAGGCATGACCTGGGTTTATGAGCGGGCTTCTATTAGGTGGGTGCTGATAGGCCTTTGTATTGGGATTGATCTAAGCCTGTAATTAATGGGCTTGGACCATTAATATTGATTTTATCTCAAGTCCCCCAATCTATTATTAGATCATCTATAAGTGATATGATGTTGGACTATGTGACTGGGTCACCCTTTAAGTTGTTCCTTTTATAGGTAAGTCAAGTTCAGTTAGAAAGTCCTTTCCACTATGCTCATTTTTCCCCGTTCCTATCTTATCTCTCACTACATGACTCATCTTCCATTACTGTCCAAGACTGGTGTTCCCTGGGTGTTTATTGACCCTGGTGGGATTTTACATGATTAAATATGGATAGAAGTCAATGAGATTCTTGCATATGACCTTTTATCGTACTATGAAGCCTACCAAGGTGAATTTTTTGTCATGGTTCGAGACTTAGATGTTACATCGCGTACCTAAGATGCGAATGTTCAGCTTGAGTGCAAGCGATGACACCTCTCCATACATCTAGGACCGGTATGTTTGATGGTCCATGGTGATGTTCTTCAAGAATGTGCGGGTGCTGGTAAGTATCACTCGCACATTTGCTTCGCATATGCTCAGAGGCCATTTTAGTTTGCCAATTAACTTGGGCTTGGTATCTTATGACATGGAGTGGCCAGGAGCCTCAAGTAGCGAGTCTGAATGACTTGGCTCTTGATGATCCTCTCTGGTGATACTCGAAAAGTATTGCTTTCTTAACCAACCGTTAACATCGAGGAGATGGTGTGTAGAGCTCCGAGATGGTGTTAATCAAGAAGGCAAAGGAAATCCTGAATCTGTCAAAGGGGTTATCCCATTAGCTGATGTAGGTGCTGGGATCCACTGACCGTTCCTAGTGTCTAGGTGATGTCGAGTGATCGAGCTGCCTCACCCAAGATTGAAGGGGTGGTACCTGGATGCTCTGATGAGGCAAGGAGGTTTGACTCACATGCCACATTTTTTAGAAAAGTTAAAACCCCTTACTTGAGGTTGCTGACATAGCCTTGGCTTTGTGTGATAGTTGCCGAGATTGTATGTGGTAGTACTTTGGTCCTTTCTTTCTTGTTACCGGTGAATGATTTGCTTTCCCATCAGTGTTTCACAAGCACTTTATTATACACTACCATGCTCTCACAAATCATCTATCGGCGTTACAATCATTCTTTGTTTACCTCAAACTTAATATTATATATATATATATATATATATAAAAAATATCTATGATAGTATAATATATATATATATATATATATTAATTTTTATATATAATACACATATATATATATCTAATAAAACATATATATAAATAATACAATATATATACATTATAACATATTTATACATAACCATATATATATAATATATTCATATGAATATATATATATACATATATATATATTATATTCATATAATATAAATATCTAACATATATATTATATAATATTAATATATATATATATACATATATATATATATACATATATATATATATACATATATATATATATATACATATATATATATATGTGTGTGTGTGTGTGTGTGTGTGTGTGTGTGTGTGTATTAAGGTTGTAAATACTCAATGTACACCTTATATTAACTTATTATTCTATTTGTGTGTGTGTGTGTGTGTGTGTATGTGTATTAAGGTTGTAAATACTCAATGTACACCTTATATTAACTTATTATTCTATTTACTTTCATTATGCTAAACAAAGTTTTAGATCAGTTTTCATTCTTCTTAGCATAGTGACTTGCTACATCCTCAACCAGTCATCTTTAAATTAAAAAAATATAGTAATCTATCAGTCACTTAAAATAATCAAAACATAATTTGTCTTCTTTGTCCACCAAAATACATGACAAAAACACCATTCATCTTCATAAAACCCCCACTTCATAAAACTTCACATAATGATGGAATGAAGGGACAATATATTTCCCTTTAACGGTTACAACTTTGGATAGAGTTTTTAAGTGCTAATATTGTTACTTCGATGATTTCCATGCATAATTGGCCGTCTTGCAACAAATTTAGTGCTAATGATTGGTTTCTTTCTAGAG